>JASFDD010000161.1:0-44137 GCA_036937055.1 Nidula microcarpa | reverse complement strand
CAAAGAACCCCGACTTTCATTTTGTACGAGGGTTTCAGCTGAAACCCCTGAAAGTGGGTTTCCAAATAGAATTATCCATAAAGTTACAGGAGGTACGTCGTGGATGCAATAGCGGATGATTTTGGCAAGAAATGCCTCGCTTTCAACTTCAAACCGCGATTGCACTCCTCGTCACTGCTCTGGGAAGCTTGCTCACGTTCTTCCTCACTCGGACCAGAGAAGGGAAAATCCAACTACCTGCTCATATTGAAGAGCAAGAATACTCGTTTCACACACCGGATCCGTTCGATGTCACGACTCCGGAAGATGTAGTGGACGGATATCCTATAGATGCAAATGCGTTTTGGAAACAGGTGCGTTGAACTGTACAGTGGATGGAATGACTCGGTTAAATGATTAATTTACCCATTTAGATGCGGCGCAGGAAGGTGTTCATGTCTGTGCTGTTGCTAGCGATTGGTATTATCAGCACAGTGGCTTTTGGTTGGTCAATCGCGCATAACGAGCGCGCCGATACAGCCGTATTTGCCCTCCATATAGTCTTTGCTCTCTATGTTGCGGCTATTGCTACTCGTTCAGTACTTCAAGACACCACTGAAGCGCACTCCGAGTCCATCATCTATTTAACCATACTGTCCACGATTGCCGCTGGTTTGTTGGTCACAGCTGCCATTCTTCCGGATACGCCACCTGTAGTGACGAGTCAATCTCTTGAGGACGATCCCGTCGTCGAAGGACTTTGGTACGCCGTCATGGGGCTATATACGGTTGTATCTGTGGTGGCCTTCACGACACCTCAAGGCCCACCACTTCACTACCCTCCCGCACAGATTTACTCAGAGAAAACTACGCAGGCAATTACGAATGTTGATGAGGCAAATGTCTGTGGTATCACTGGTACGTGTCGGCAAATTTCGCGACAACTCCTTCCTGACTTATTATATATGATAGGGGCATCTCCTTGGGACTCTCTTCTCTTCTCATACACAACGAAGGTAGTGCGGTTCGGAAATACTGCCACTAGCTTCGAGATCGGTGACTTGCCGATAGTTCCTGGAAACATGCGCGCTACATATAACTACGCTAACATGAAACTAGCCATGCGCCAGATCAAGTTTCGGATCTGGAACTGGAGCCCTCAACCCGGCTCGGGCTGGAATTTGGCTTATCGTATTGTGCGCTTGAATGCAGTAGCATTTATAACAGAGATATCGCTTGCTTCAGTCACTGCGGCACTTTTCTACACTCCTGCCATCTTCCTGCAAAAGCTCGTTGCTTATCTTGAGGTCGACAATGATCGGTCGGACAAAAGTTGGGGATGGGTTTATGTCATCGGGTTGTTCGTGTCGAATGTCGTCGTTTTCCTTGGTTTGTGCTTCTGGGTCCACTCTCCAGCTAAAACTCACCTATGTTTATACTACTAGCCACTGGTCAACTATTTTCCTTGGCCGCTGCCACTATTCAAGTTCGTCTGCGCATTCAATTGAATTCCGTTTTATTTGCGAAGACTCTAATTCGGAAAGATGTGGCCTCCTCTGCACCACCCCCTCCATCTACCGTACCTGAAGGTGGACCAGCATCGGAAAATGGAAAGCCTTCCATGGATACGGCTGACGAAAAGAAGGACGACGACAGCTTCTCTAGCAAGGCAGAGATTATGACTTTGATGACCACTGACGTTGATAGAGTGAGCGAGTTTGCCTTTCATTTGTTCTCCCTCGTCGGTGAGTACTTGTGAAAGTCTATGAGTCTCAGGTATGCTAATTTCTCTTTCAGATTCTCCTATCGAAATTGCTGTTGGTACTATATTTTTATATAAATTACTTGGTGACCTTTCCGTGTTTCTATTCATGAAAACTATATTCTAATGTGAGCTTTCAGGCGTGTCATGTTTCTTTGGTCTCGCTGTCACCTGTCTATTCCTTCCCGTGAACCATTATTCCGGAAAAGTTGTCTTCGGTTCGTCGATTCTATGAGGTGGCTGTAGCCTTATCATTTACCTAATTGTTCCACCTTTCCAGGAGCACAGAAAAACCTCATGAAAGCTCGCGATGAGCGCATAGCTCTGATGAACGAGGTACGCTTTACTTCAGGAAAGATAAGAGATACACGAGTAAATCGACTTTCTATTCCAGATCCTTGGTGGAATTAGAATGATCAAGGTCAGCTGGTTCCATAGCCATATCCAAGCCGGAAAATAACAGTTGAAGTAGTTCATGGCTTGGGAACGGAGTTTCGAAGCTAAAGTCATGAAGATTCGGGAGAAAGAATTGAAATATCAGAAACTCAACTACACCACAGAGGTACTACTTCCTTACACCAACTTGGCAAGTACATACTCATACGAACATATTTAGGTTCTTTGGAACGCTCTCTGGTAATATTCAGTAGTTGAAATGTCTTTCAACGTACTAAACTTTTATTTAGGCATGGCTCGCCCATCGCTGTCACGCTCGTTTCTTTTTGGCATTTCGCTGTTGTGCGTCAACAAGTACTGACACCGTCCATTGCGTTCACCTCTGTAAGTCCGGTATCTTCAACTGAACGAAAGTGTCTGAGTATATTTTCCACGTTAGATTCTTGGTAACATCTCTCCCATCTGACCAGTGGAAGTTGACTTATTTGACTATCTAGTGTTTGCCGAGATGAAGTACGCCCTCAGTGCTCTACCAGAGACGTTCATCAACATGCTTCAGGTCAATTTATTTATTTATTTATTGTGATTCTTTCTTAGTGACATCGTGCAAAAATGTACAGAGTTTGGTCTCAATCCGTCGCATAGAAAAATACTTGAACGGAGCCGAAATATCCACTGTTCCGCCCTTAGAACAACAATCCATGAATGTATCATTCCAATCTGCGACTGTGACTTGGCCTCAGGACCGCACCAGTTCTACTGTTCCTTCCTCGGTAGCTTCGACCCCTAGGCACAAGTTCTTGCTCGTCGACCTGACTCTTAAGTTCCCTCCGGGTGAGCTGTCCCTTATCTGTGGTAAACTAGGCTCCGGAAAGACGCTGCTGCTCCTAGGTTGGCCCTCTGTACTTCATGTTCCTGAGGATGTGCTAACTACGGAATGATATGTACAGCACTTCTGGGCGAAGCAGATCTTCTGACTGGGCAAATGTTATGCCCTAGATCACCGCCTGATGCACTTGCCTCGTTTGCACACGCTGTGCCTAGCGAGGAATGGATCGTTGAAGGAATATGTGCTTATGTTCCCCAGGTAAAATTAATTAGTATTATAATTGTTGTGAGTTGCTCACAAGTTCGCTATGTATCTTAGGTTGCTTGGTTGCGCAACGCATCAATCAAGGGTGAACACGAAACAGCTATCATCAGATTTATTTCGCTTATTACTTCGCAGACAATATTCTCTTCCATCTCCCATACGATGAGGAACGTTACAAAAAAACACTTGAGGTATATTTTGTTCTTATTCTCTCGACAAAACTCTGATTAGTATGACTTCAGGTTTGCGCACTAGTTAGTGATCTGGATATTATGGAAGATGGAGATGATTCCGAGATTGGAGAACAGGGCGTACGTTTATTTTCACTCTTCTACTGTTAAATACTCACCTTGCTGTTATTATAGATCAATCTTTCTGGGGGCCAAAAGTCCAGGGGTACGTAGTGTTTTACCTCCTTTACGCACATATGCATCCTCTCATAGCCTAATCAAGTTTCCCTCGCTCGCGCTGTCTATTCCCGAGCATCGATCCTTCTTCTGGATGACGTGTTGTCTGCCGGTAAGCTTCTCTATCTGCTTCTACGCAAGTCGATGGCAACTAACGGTAATACAGTCGACGCCCATACTGCTCATCACCTCTACCACGAGTGCTTGAAGGGCGATTTAATGCGTGGCAGGACGGTGATACTCGTATCTCACCATGTTCAACTCTGTACTCCCGGAGCTAGTTATATCGTGGCACTGGATAACGGCCGTGTCCAGTTTGAGGGCTCTCAAGAAAAGTTCTACAGCTCAGGTGTTATTAAAAATCTTGTGCAATCCACAGATGTTAGAGAGAAAACTGGGGACAATACAGACAAAGTATCTTCGGATGCCATAGAGGAGGCTGTTTTACTCGGCGACGTCGAACTCCAGTCCGATATAATTATTACTCCGGCTTCGACTGATGTGAAAGTGGAGAAAAAACCCCCGAGACAACTGGTGGAAGAGGAGAAGCGTGCAGTCGGACGTATCAGTCGGGATATCTGGGAGACCTACATCTTGGCCTGTGGCAATGGTTGGTATTGGACAATATTTTTAGTCGTCTGGATTGTTGCATCCGTCAGCCCTGTGTTGGAGAATGGATGGCTGAGGTGTGCTTCATCTCTTGCCTCATTTGATTCCATTTATACGAGACTAATGAATAATATTTAGATACTGGTCTAATTCTGCTTTAGAAGGAGAAACCAACAGCACTGTGTTCTATTTATCTGTCTATGCCGGAATCACACTCGCTGGACTGGCGATGGCGACTATTAGGTTTCTCTACCTATATACTGGGTCCATCCATGCATCGACTGTTCTCTATAAAAGGCTACTGGAGGCTGTTCTTTTCGCAAAAATACGGTTCCATGACACTGTTTCTCGAGGACGACTACTAAACCGGTTCGGAAAAGATTTCGAAGGTACTTATTTTGCATGCCACTATTGGAGTCGCGGTATTCACGTTCCCTTACTAGCGATTGATAGCAGGTTATCAGACAATTTCGGGCATTGTATCATGAATGCTCTTTCCGCTCTTACTACTGTCGTCACAGTTAGTTTTGTGGGAGGAGCGCCTGTCGCTATTGCCGTAGTGATACTAGGCGTGATTTATTATAACGGTAAGCGCCCTTCCCAAATCTGTTTTATCGCGATCGAAATCTTACATTAATTACAGCTGCCAAAGTAAGATCTGTGGTTTCTTGTAACATGTATTCGATTCTTATCGTCGTAGATTTTTGGCCAAACCTCAAGGGATATGCGGAGACTAGGTGAGTAATCGAAATCGAGTTTCTAGGTTCATAAATTACATCACTAAACTTTTTCTGTAGATTCTGTTACTCGTTCCCCACTTTATTCCATCTATGGGGAAACTATCTCTGGAGTGACTGTACTTCGCGCTTTTGGAGCTTCTTCCAAATTCTTAAGAGACATGCTGCGTTGTGTGGATACTGTAAGTGGGCGTATGTGACTCCGTCAACTAGGCTTTAATGTTTCGCATGGTGATCGTCAGAATTCTAATCCGTACTACTGGATGTGGGGAGGTAGGTCTATTCGATCACATTCTGGAATTCTGTTTGTTCATGGTTTCTAGTGAATCGATGGCTCTCTGCTAGATACAATCTACTTTCAGCTGCGGTCGTCGGTGCCACTGGCCTCGTTTGTCTACTCACTCCTAGGATAGATGCTTCCTTGGCTGGATTTGCTCTCGCTTTTGCATCTACGATTACCAACGATCTTCTCTGGATGGTAAGCTAAGTCAAACGACTATGATTCATAGTGTGATGCTAACTAATTATAGGTCCGAAGATTTGTTGGTCTCGAACAGTCCATGGTAAGAGAAACATGGTGGTTGTTACGTACTCTTACTGAATTCAGATGTCAGGTTGCCTTAGAGCGCGTGAAGGAATATTCAGAGCTTGCTCGTGAACCGCCAGAATTTATTGAACCGAGACCTCCAGCTTCTTGGCCATTGAAAGGAGCGATCAAGTGCGAAGATCTCGTCATTAGATATGCTGTAAGCTGCCAGCAAAGGTCGCATCACCCATGTACTAAGTTCTAACCATCTTATAGCCGGAATTGCCTGACGTTCTTCATAAACTAAATTTCGAAATTCATCCCGGGGAGAAAGTCGGTATTCTGGGAAGAACAGGTTCTGGAAAAAGTACTCTCGCCCTCTCATTTTTCCGATTTGTCGAACCCACGGAAGGACGTATACTGGTGGATGGGATGGATACTACCAAGATTGGCTTGACCGACCTTCGCAGCCGACTGACCATCATTCCTCGTGAGTGGTTCTCGCAGGATATCTTGACTATGTGACTTGACCCTCAATCGTAAATAACAGAGGATCCGACAATCCTCAGTGGAAGTCTGCGCTCAACCTTAGATGTTTTTGATGCGTACGAGGATTCAGAAATTGTGAGCAATATTATGCTCATCGGCATCTTCTTATTCACATTCCTTTTCTAGTATGAGTCCCTTCGCCGAGTGCATCTCATCCCATCTGAGGATACTCCAGAAGAGGCCGAAGGCACAGTAAACGTCAATGTCTTTCGCAATCTTGATTCTGCCGTATCTGAAGGAGGTGAAAATTTCTCCACTGGGTGAGTGTGTACTCAGCACTGCCTAGTCCATTTTGATGAGCTCAAACTCCGTACCGCAGCGAGAAGCAATTGCTGTGCATGGCGCGAGCAATACTCAAGCGATCTAAGGTGCTTGTGATGGATGAGGTATGCCAATTCACCTGTATTATCAAATCCCAAACCTAATACTTATTTGTATTTCCAGGCCACCGCGAGGTGTGTATGAACCTCACTGCTTTATCAAAAATAGGTTCTTTCCTGATATCTATCTTCGTGTCTAGTGTGGACTATGCCACTGATGAGTTAATCGGGAAAACTATTCGACAGTACGTTTCTAAATATCCAACTAATATGTTTGCACTCACTAATGAGAAACATTGTTCTAGGGAGTTCGCAGAGAGCACCATCTTAACAATAGCTCATCGCTTGCGTACAGTGATTGACTATGATCGAGTTCGTAACGCAGTTGCTTATTTCTTACGAAGCCACTTACGTGAATTAAAGGTCATGCTGCTTGATCAAGGTCGGATCGTTGAGTTCGATACGTAAGAATCATTTCGTCGTCCTAGTATGTAAAGAATCGCTTATATAACGCCTGTATCCAGACCTGCAACATTGCTTAGCAAGCCGTCATCCAAGTTCTATGCATTGTGTAAAGCTACTGGAAAGGAAGAGTTTGCGGTGCTAAAAAAGATGGCCGGAGTTTAGTTTGTTTAGTTGTAGCCTGGTGCTATTTGATTCGGGGGGCTGCGTAGCACTGGTGTAGCACATGATACATATTTCTACCCATCCGAATGTCACTTCTTTGACAATCAAACATACGTGACTCACCAAATGGAATCTCTTCTCATTCATTCTTCCAAATTTGAGAATGCTCGATCTTTCTGCCTCATTAGCTTCCAGCCTGTCTCTCGGAACATTGCCGTTCGAGAGCATTAATAGACTTATTTCGAGATCTTCATTCTCCTTGGAGAGGCTATCTCTTTCATCCTACAAGTTTCCCGACCCCTGTTTGTCTAAATGTTTTGAAGCTCTTGTCTGACTTCGGCTGAGTTTCCAATCTCCGGATTCAGCGCATGACCCCGACAGTCCCTGTAATTTTCATTCCCTGCTATGCGGATCGGATAACCCAAAGTTGCAGTTGCTGTCAAAGTTGGAGATTTTCCAATATGACGGCAAAGTTATGGTCGAAAATGAGTTCCTCGAGGATATCCTGACAAACCGATCGTCATACTCGGACCAAATGGCCAACGATAGGCACCGTGTAGGTCGACTTAAGACAGTTACAATCGGGGCACGCGGTCATTTTCAAATAGATGATGAAGTAGCAGGGGTCTGCGACAATTAGTTAAGCATAGGTTCTATTTGTCCATTATCACAGGTGACAGCAGAAGATCCTTAATCTGATTCGAGTAGAAGGGATGCATTTTCATCTTTGGTGAATAGCGCATGACATGATTCCAACTTCGTTAATATTCTAGACTGTCCCTATTGTTTGCTGTGCTCCTTGTTTTTAGAATATCACAAGCTCAGTGGATAAATGGACTATGGAATATGACTCGCTACGGTACGGTACGGCATACGGTACGGCCGAATACGGCTACGGTTCGGTTATACGGCACTGTATAGTAGTGAATTTGTGGTTTAGCGCATTTTCCCGATAGAATTAACATCTATAATAATTTTGAAATTCGTTAGAACTCATCACTCAAAATTTAGTTTGCTGAGGACAGCGTTAAGTCGAAACAGATCCAGTAGGACTTGAGTAGGGCCATAGATCTGATAAGATAAGGGCACTGATGCCCTTCAGTTGGAGACATGTCAAGATGAGTGTGTACTCCTTTCCATCCCAAAATCATGTGCTCAACCGTATTGCCATATACGGCCGGGGCATGCCGTAGGAGTACAGATGATACGGTAGTCAAGCCGTACCGTGATCGTACCGAATGCTCTGCCCTTCTAGCCTTCACAGTACGGTACCCGTAACCGTACCGTAGCAACCGTACACCGTAGCATACGGTTGCGGTGCGCAGCCCTACTTCCACTAGAAGTAACGTCGTAAAGTGGATTCATACCAATTCATGCCTACATTGAGAAACATCCAGTCGCTCAAGAGGAATGTTCAAATAATCTCGAAAATAATTTGGTTCGTCGTTTTCGTGCCGTTTTGCCAAAAATTTAACCTCAACGGAATGGTGCTATGACTTAGAAGCCTAAAGAGTATTTGAAGTTGTTTGGTTGATCCTTCGACGCGTCATGATCAGAGATAGGAGTCAGCTTTCTCTCCACCCTTCTATCATGTCGAAAGAGGATCCGAAAGCTGCAGAATCGGCTGATTCGCCTCTTTATCCCTCGCTACTCTCGAATTTGCCTATAGAAATTGTCTCGGAAGTATTTTTTTCTGCATGCCGACCCAGAGATGTCGATATCAGCGCAGGCGAGCGTCTCAATCCCCTGTTCCTCGGGAGTATATGCAGGACATGGAGAGACATTGCTTGGTCGATTCCTCGCCTATGGAGTTCAATCTATCTTCTCCTTTCTAGGAAAAGATACAACACGCAGATCTTATTGGTGCAGGAGTGGCTGCTCCGAGCATCGAGCTGCCCCCTGACAATCGTAATGGACAGGGATCCTAGAGATCCTAAAGTGCACGAGTGGCAATTTCACCCACCAATCACCTTGCTGAGTGTCCTGGCCTCTTATTCACACCAATGGTACTATGTAGATCTCTTCATGTTGGATAACGATTCCTTTCTGGAAACGCTCGACCGAGTCGAAAATCATTTACCTCTACTCAAATCGTTATCCTTGCGTCCACTCGAGAATGGCGCAGTTCCTCACCACACGATAGACATGTTTGAAAATGCTCCACGGCTCCAAAACTTCACTTTACTCGTTCTTTATCTCAATGACATCGCACTACCCTGGACCCAATTGAGATCCGTCCGAGCTCGATTAACCTCTCAGGAATGCGTGGAGATTTTGAAGAGATGTCCTGAACTGGAAAGCTGTTCTTTCGAGTCACTCTTCTACGATGAGGAGGAGGAAGATCATGACATTCCACTACCACATAGCGATTTAAACCGCCGGAATATCACGTCGTTGACGATCAAAAATACATCAGCGGACGAAATGGTGCCTCTTCTGTCTTTCACCTACCCAAAATTGCGAAAGCTCGACCTCTCCGTCCCACAGGATCTTGGTAACCTGTCTACGGACACGCTGCCATTCCAGCACATTATTTCTCTAATATCTCGATCCACGTTTCAACTAGAAACCCTTTCTCTTTCATCCAAGCAGTTTCCTGACCACTGCTTGTGTAAATGCCTCGAAGCACTTCCCTCTCTCATTGAGCTTCGGCTGAGAGTCGATGACCAGGATGTGGCCCGTATCTCCAGCCCTTCTTGTATTCTACACCCACATCTGTTCGATGCGGAAACCCCGATCGTACCAAACTTGCAGGTTTTTGAATATGACGGTTACATTGCATGTGGTGATGTGTTCTTGGTGAGTGTTCTGACACGCCGGTGGACGGACTCCATGCAAACGGACCAGAAAAAACCCCGCGTAGCTCACCTCAAGTCTGTCTCAATCAAGTCGCGAGGTGGATTTCAATTCGTTAAGGATATCACAGAGAGCTTGCGACAACTAGTCCAACAAGGATTACATTTGACCATTACCGACGGTGACAGCCATAGATCTTTAATTTAATTCGAGTATTGAAGGTATGCATTTAAGTGCCCATTAAGACGAAGAAATGGTTTCCGATTCTAACTTCCTTAACATTCTAGGCGATTTATATTGTCCATTGTTGAATAATACTGCTTTCAAGACAGAGCTCCCGATGAAGCGCTGAGAAAAAGTTGAAGCCGTAGATTGTGATTCTATGTCGGATATCTACAGTTTCGAGCTTGAACTCGGGATAGCAGTGCTCCACAATTGCATATGACAGTTCTAGTAGAGCCATGTAGCTCACTTTCATTTTCACTCCTGTAAAATTCAAATTTGACCCAAATGGTATATTCAACCTTTTGTCGCCAAAACATGAGCGATAGCTAAGATGACGGGTCTAATACTACAGCGAATGCTCGTTAATCTTTTGTCTCGAAAGGAACTCGAATTGTCCCAGAGGATTCTTTGACAGCACGCCAAATTTTTTGTTAAAGTGGTTGCTGGTAGGTAAGATAGCACTTTTGTTTGAATAATGAAAACAGCTAAGAGGAAGCGCGAATAGCACGGTAGATATATTAGCAGGTCAGCAAATGCCTGCAAGCGGCTCGCCGGGTTCAACTCCCTGTATTCGTGTGCGCGGACGAAGCTTTTTCACGCCCTTTCCAAGAAAACCAATAAATTTACTCCGGAGGAATCTGAGTCATTGATTCAGGTAAAATATCTTTTTGGCTGAATAGCGAAAATAGTTTAGAGGAAACGCGACCACTTAATGAGACAGTTAAAGCCTACAGTGACTCGTCGGGGTTCGGCCCCTTGATTCTTACGTTATAAGCCGTTATACCATCCCTTTGAGAAGTTTTTCTTCAGGACAAGTTCTTTCAGAGAACTGGTAACAATACAGATGTGGTCTCTCAGACTTACTTTTAATAAAGCATACTATGATCAATCACTCCTTCGCACACCACTCCTTCGCACACTTGCCCTTTTCTCGGCCAGTTTTTATTCAAATACCTTGAAATTTTGCATTCACATTCAATTGTACTATAACTACCTACATGCATTTTTCTAGACCAACGAAATGAGAGGGTATTGTACAAGAACAAAATTACCCGTCTGAATACAGCGTTTCCATCGAGACAGTGATTTACGTGATAATTTTCCATTTGGGAAGACGTGATTACTCTACCGTAAATTTTAATGTGCGAAGGACTATGCTCAGCCCATAACGATGCACCATTTGATAAAGCGAGGATGAGGTCATTCCTCTTCGCATTACAAGCTGAAACTTTGCATGGGCATACCTATGACACTACAAAATAGTAATATCAACTCATAAATAGAATATATATCACGTAGAGATATAGAATGCGGAATTTCAATTAGGTGTACGAAGGGGCGATTGATCACTGTAAGAAATTCATTCCATCGCATTTTCGCAGACGCAAGGCGAAAACTCGGAGTACAATAATGTCATGGCGCCATGAGTAGCTCAAGTAAAGTGCACACACGATTCCTTGTATCCGAGTATGGTGTAACGGAAGCACGTCCAGCTGATACATCTGTTCTTGCAGTCGAATCAGGGATAACAGATGGAAAGCGTTCAAATCTTCTTACTCTGTACTGGTTACAACGTGATGTGAAAAATAATTGTTGCTTTGTAGAATTCTTGTAAAGATGAGCATCGAAGTTGTGTACGGATTCGTGACAAAGGCAGATGAAAGATAAACCGCGTATAATACCTATACTCTGAATCAGGTCTTGAGACCTGCGCATATTGCATGTCGGGCATCCTTATGGATGTGCAGTCAAGACGCCTGCCTTGAGCGACACCTGACGGGCAGTCAATAAGTGAAGAGGAATGTACACATAGATATGTCGTGCTCGAGTGTGGCATAATAGCAACACGCCCATGTAACATTGTATCTTAGCTCCATTTGAGCAGGTAGAATGTATACTGCATGGGTGCTCGAGGTTCGAATCCTTGTATTTCAAATCCTCGTATTAGCATGTATGAGGAGTTGGGAGTCGTCCTTAGGGCATGGCAATGGTGTAGAATTCTGAACGAGGGTAGTATACTGGGTACCACAGCTGGGCTAAAGTTCCTGGTCTGAGAACGACGCTGTGAGGGTTCGACTCCCCAGCCTCGAATGCGACGACGACAGGTTCCTTTTGACTTAAACCAGACGTAGGTCAGTGAAAAAGGTAATTTTTCGGTGAGTACTGGGCAATCGGATATATAGGCGGTTTGCGCACTCTGGACAAAGAAACGGCAGTGAGAACGGTGAACTGGGACTTGAATCACAAGAAGTTGCGTTGCCGCCTCCAGGCTTCGTGCCAGACGAACGAACGGCCTCGTGATGGGGAACACATTTTGTATTGAGCAGCGAGAATGGTGTATTGAATAGAAGAGGCACTCCCAGCATTGTCGGAAGACCAGAGATAGCTAAGCTACATTATGGGTTCGGCTCCCAATCGCATTCGTGTTCAGGCCTAACTGAGGCACTTTTTCAAACTTTTGTAGCCGATAAGAAAGCAGACTGTATTGACTAGACCATGGGAACGGCATTCTTGATAATGTTCGACCATCTATCGTACATGGACTTGAGTAGGACCAGAAAAGTTCGACAGGCAAGAGCTCTGCTACTATCCAAATATGGTAATTTCCAAGATGGAGTTGACGAAAATAAGACCCGCAAGCCGGCCCCAAGTGGTGGAGAAGTCACAGCATTCCGGATGTTTCCAGACTGAATCCAGGCAGGTTGGATGTGGCACTGGAGGCCAGCTTGGCTGAATTAGAGGAGCCGCCAGCCAAATCATATAGTCCTTTGTGGCTTATCCGCCAGGAAATGTAGAAAGAAAGAACGTGTTCGTTCGAATAGAGGATACAAAGGAGGAATTCTCGGAAAGTCGAAGTGAAAGAACAAGAAATGTTTGTTGACGGAGGTTGTGTGGCGGGGGCGGCATGTTCCGAAATGGACGCGGATCCCACAACATACCATCCCATCTACTTCCCTACCGCCTCTCTGGCTTCCTCATCCTCTCTTGGATCCTAACTATGCCAGAACACACCAGGACGCCATTTCCAGCGTGCCCGTCCAAACCCGACGGCAAACGGGCGGACGGACGACGCAAAAAACCCAAATGAATAATGACAGCAATCTTCCGAGTCAAAAAGAGCTCAGAATCCGGTGGCTCGTGCGTCTTTGCGGGCGTGAGAACATCCCTCGTTGTTTGGGGGTTTCCAACGGGGGCTCGAAACCTCGCTCCACCATCCTTCCTCTCTTCCCCGCCCACCACCTTCCCAACCTCAAGAACCGCACATCGGCTGCACTCCCTTAGCAAACTCGTATTTTCGCTCGAAGTAACTCGTAATGGCTCGCACCAAGGTGTGTGACCTCCCGCTCGTATATGATAGCAGAGAAATAGTGCTCAACGTCGTCGTCATCAGCAAACCGCCCGCAAGTCCACCGGAGGTCCGTAGTGGAGCCACCCACTTTCCGCCTTTCACTATCTGACCTTCCTTCTACTCTTCTTTCAGGCAAGGCCCCCCGTAAGCAGCTCGCCACTAAGGCCGCCAGGAAGACCGCCCAGGTGCGTCGTGCCCCTCGTCGTCGGTGGCGGTGCCACCGACGTCGCCCACAGTGAAACTGAATTTTTTCTTGTTTTCTTTTACAAATAGACCGCCACCGGTGGTGTCAAGAAGCCCCATCGTTTCCGCCCCGGAACCGTCGCTCTCCGTGAAATCAGGCGTTACCAGAAGTCCACTGAGCTCCTCATCAGGAAGCTCCCCTTCCAGCGTCTCGTCCGTGAAATCGCCCAGGACTTCAAGGTGTGTCTTTCTGTACCTTATCTTCTCATTCAACCCTGTATCGAACACCCCCTGCTCGCAGACCGACTTGCGCTTCCAGTCCTCCGCCGTGATGGCTCTCCAGGAGGCCGCCGAGGCGTACCTCGTATCCCTCTTTGAGGACACTAACTTGGCTGCCATTCACGCTAAGCGTACGTTCCTTCTTCCACTCTGACTCGTGTTTGTTCGTAGCTGACTCCTCCCCGCACATAGGTGTCACCATGTACGTGTTGTCCCCTACCCCCTCCGTTCCGCCCGGGCCCGACGCATTGCTAACTCACCCTTCCTTCCCACAGCCAGCCGAAGGACCTCGCGCTCGCTCGCCGTCTCCGCGGCGAAAGGTCCTAAGTGCCTCACCCCCCATATTCTTGTTACCATCTCGTTGTCCGTCCCCGTCGCCGTATCGTATCCGGTCGACCCGTGTACTTTTGTATCACTTATTATCATCACTCCGCTTTCCCCCAGCTCCCCCGTATCTCGCTGTATTTAACGCGCCCTTAGTTTAAGATGTTATTTTGTATTCGTACATAATACATGTGCATCTGTATGTCGTCGATAATAGACAGAGCGCTGGCGCTGGGCAGCCTTTATTGTATATACTACCTGGGGTCCGCGTTGGTCGGTGTATGAATGAGCTGGCAATGGTGTGCGGTCACGCCATTCATTGGTGAGGTGCATTCCTTGCCAACTGGGTGCTATGTTTGTTGCAGTAATTACACGTTGTCGAGCTCGTGTGCTACATATACGGGGCTTGAACGGCAATGTATTGCTACTGCCCGCGGAGGGAAGATTCAGGTCTACTTCTTAGGGATATAAGTAGCTGTTGCACAACGTGGGCATGCCAATAGGGTACGGAGATGGCATTATGCCTCCGAACCTGTAAGGACCATATTGTGATGAGACGATGGTGCACTGTCAGGTAGACTGAACATACCGCCAACGAGATCATAGCTGTCTTCATGGTGTCTTCACACCTGACGGTGACGGAGAAGAATAATTAGACATCGCAGAAAGGCAAGCACCCTTCAGAAGATATCGCAGGTCTAGAACTTGAAGTGTAGATAAACCAAAGCAGCACTCCGAGTCTTCTCCAGGCACGTTAAGTCCTTGGGAAGTCATTCGAGATCTATCGAGAGAGAGCGCGCGGGAACCTGAAATAGGTTTGGTGCATGGCTTGAACCTTGGTGACTGCGTCCGACATTGAGCGAGGTCCAGAAAGCAAAAGTGCCTCTCAGCTTTCGCGCTCGAGTCATCGTGAAGCCTCGTCCATGTGCTCCTTGGAAGAGACTGCAAGTAGGCATAGATATTTCAGCTCATAAGCATGTAAAAGCCGAGCAAAGAACTCTCTCCACCATGCATTGAAAGAAATGGGAGAGGTTTAATACTTTGTTTTGCAAGAGGGTGGGGGAAGAGGACTCGCTGGTATCAAGCAGTAAACTGTGCCGTGCCGGCTGAATGATTGTGAGAATATCTTACTGCTGGCAGAATAACAGTGCCCAAGTGGCTGAGTTATATGCCCGCCGGTGGAAAGTTCGTTGGCGGACGTCGGTGAACGCTGGCGGATGTTGACGGACGTTGACGGACACCGGTAACCTTAGAAGGACACCGGAGGCCACCATCTGACAGCAGTGGTTGTTGGCGGACCAGCGGCGGACCCTGTCTGCCGGTTTAATTTCAAATATATCATCATCGTCCTTCACCATCCTCTACTGGAAGTCATTGTATCTCAGCGAATTTCAGCGAATTTCAATGGATTTTATTTGTCTTTCATTAACTCGTTATCTCCCAGAAGTAAACAGTGGCAGATGATAAGTAACCTCCCCTCCCTTTTCCCTGTTTTATTTCCGTACTTTCTATATAAACTACCATTGTTTTAAATGAGTTCCCAAACCTTGAAGTTGATTGGTCATTGATTTGTCTGTACGACTGTTAAGTATGATGATTTCAGCAACCACAAAAACTGTGTGGGATGAATTAAGAAGTTAAAATCAGTAGGTGTTTACTTGTTCTATTACACAGTGTTCGCAAAAATATCTTTCTTCTATGATTTCAAATAAAGAGCGCATTAAAAACTGATATTCCTGGAAATATTGCAAAAATTCATCGAACTCCACTGGATGCTGAAGGCAAATGGCCAGTAACTTCAAGCAAAATCCGGTGAAGTATCAAACTTCATGATTCACCTTTCTACGGTGGAGTGCATCAGACTTTGCCAAATTCCATCGGTTTTCCTTGGCTTGCACGTAATACTCTTAAGCAACATCGAGGGTGGAATGAGGTTGAATCCACCGGAGTCCACTGAATTCCGCGAGCAGAGAATAATAGATCCACTGGAGTCCACAGGAGTACGGTGGATGCACAGAAGAGGTCGGCGGAAGACGGTGAACATCAGTGGATGCCACAAGTGCAGCCGGCGGACGACGGAGGATGCCGACGGAATTGATGGGTGTTTTGAGCTCCGCGGATATTACTGAGGTGGCTGAGTCAGCAGCAATGGAAAGCGCACATGGCCAGCGATATGTTGATTGAAACCGCCATCATCTGGTAGCTGGTTCATAGTAAGAGGATCTGTGAAGCTGCACTTAGAACCACTACTGAACGGTTTGCAAATAGGAAATTGGGAAATTGGGATGTCATTCGGACGCATACCTGTTGCCCGCGGGTGGTCTTCCTATAGTGGGCTTCCTGCTCGTCCGATATGCACCATCAGCCCCCAATGCTTGCCGGCGCAATCATGTTACTGCTCGATCCCGGCCAGAGCCCTTCGCGCCTCACCTGCCGTTCATGATTTATCCCTTCGTGTATCCTCTTTCCACACAAGCATTCTACGTCAAAAAAAATATCGTCCTATTACAGATTTGTATCCTACGGCAAAGCCGAAGTCTCAATCACGCCCACGTCTATCGCCTGAAGAAAAGCGAAAACGGCAAATAGTCAAAATTGCCTCTGGGGGTAAGCAAATTTCATTTCTTCTTGTTCGATAAATAACCTGTACTATTTTCTATAGCGTTAAGTGCTTTGATAGCATTCGAACTTTTGTATATAGTATATCCATTGGTTTCGGGAAGTGGATCAAATTCTGGCTAACTGCTGGGCGCTTTTTGCACATGGAGGTTTCTGCAGTCGTCGTTCAAGGAACATGATGCTTAGCCCTGGGCTTGATGGCTTTGCAAGTCTTTCGTGATATGCATGTAATTGTGAGCATTACAGGAGAGATACACCAAGGACGATGCGGTTTACTGCGAGAGAATAGCTTACATGATCTTCAGAACCCGAGCCCTGCCTTCGTCGGGATGAATAAACCATCCCAGCATTTGAATCCCACGTCTGTTGATATCTGTAAAGGCAAGTTCGCATTATTGATTAACGGTAACCAAACCCTAGAGATTGAAGAATTTACCGTAGTCGAGTTGCACATTACTCTTACAGGAGATCTTGTCTGCGTCGTAGCCAATATGTTCTTTGCAACGATGTTTGATGCTGTAGTATTTACCATCGTTATTTCCATTCATGACTTTAGATACGTATTTAATACGCACCAGTGTTGGGATAAAGATCGAAGATAGCGACTTCTTTTCCTGTCGCACCCTCCACGAAGTACCTAAACCTGATTTGGCACAACAGTCTTCGATAGGCGATGATTGCTGCACTCACCAGCATGGATCACTGACACAGGATCCTTCAACATATGGGGTACTGAAAATGCATCTCGTCAGCTTATAGTAAAAAGGATCAACATAAGAGGACGGCTTTCTCTTTAATCACACCAGCAAAGTTCTGGAACAGGAAGTCCTGAATATTGGTGTTATTGGTGGTTGTCGCGTTAGGACGGGGCCCGACCTGAGTAACACCTCTCATCAGCTATTTGTTTAATTGATTTCAGTTCTACTTACACCCTGATCCCAATAGCTTCATATAATTGGATAGTTAGCCAAATCAAACACTCCGGTGATATTCGATTATGCTTACTTTTGGGTGATGTATATCTAAACGTGATCCGTCAGGAATTGAACCACATAAGAGCTTAATCTCGGCATACCGGGAACGGAACATTAAGGAAACCGATGTTCTTCCAGGTGACACTGAGAAACGAAAAGGTCAGTACCACGAAGAGAAAAATATAAATATTTGGCTACTTTCGAGCAAGACCATTGCCACCAGTCCAGCTCTTGAATCGAGCACCATATAAAGTATTGTTCTTCTCGATATATCAGCATTGCCCGAACCATTGACAAGTAATTCAGTTACCATGAACACATTCTCGATCCTACCAGACTTGTCAGATATTTTGTGGACGTTGTGACGAAGATTTCGGAATATGCTCACAGAATGTTTTGAACATCCGCAACTTGTCCACCTTTTCCAAGAGAGCCGATGGAAAGGCCGTGGCCGCCTTCGCAATACGTGTTCCTAAGAGTGGCAAAGTTAGACAAACGTCACCTGCAGAACATTCCTCTAACCTGAAGTGGATGTTCTTGGCACCGCTACCGACAGTTAAACAATCATCTCCGTTCTGGATGTGATTATTCTCGAATAACATATTGGTGCCTCCGGCGGAAAAACCTGGCTTTGCATAAATATAGCATAATCTGAAAGTTTCTAAATTCGCTTACCATCTCTGTAAAACCAAGGCGCAATGAAGGCGAAATATTCCAAAGCAGACCTCATAATTACTTACGTATTGAAGGGGAAAGACTACGCAAAAACAATATTAATTTTGGCAAGGCATAACAAGTATATATGCCCACCACTGTATCAGAAACAGCGACAATTTTGTTGTTGAATGCATGGAGATTTGAAGAACCACTTGTGGCAAAATTCCAAGCCACAGGCTATGCATCCACAACGCAATTAAGTATTTATAAATGCAGAAACATGGCGAAGTATATACCTTCCATATCTTCATATCTCTAATGATGCCATTTGAGATCTTGCTGAAAGCCCATCCGTGAGGACGATTAACCTGGTTTTGAGCGTCCCACCACTATTACATATATGATCGAATAAGTAACCATCAAAGATACTCAGAAAAACTGGACTTACAGCTTGACCATGCCCATCAACCCAGCCCCAGTTTGCGTCCTGGGATCCTCTGAGAGTGACATTGTTGCCTCCAGTAAATGAAAACCTAGAGCATAATGAGCCGGGAATTGTTTCAATAACCGTAACCGCAGATATTTCTTACCAAGCTCCTGCGAAACTCTGAAACGCCATTCTTAAAAATAAATTCTGTGAATAATTGAAGAGAGTTCTTACGGATGATCCAACAATAGCTATGCGAGCTGTCAACTATGGTATCCAGAGAGAGCTATGAACGTGACGAACCTTGAACCGTAGGAATATCGGCAGGTAAAGTGAGATTTCCTTCGATGAGGATTTCAACATTATTCAAAGCCGGGAACTTGACCGGAGTGAGCATATTATACGTGATGCCCTTTTGGAACAGAATTGTAGAATTCGTGGCATATGTCGGCAATGCGGCAGTTAAAGCTGGAGTATCGTCCTCCCCGGATGTATGGGGCACAATGAACGTGCTCCAGGCGCTCGCACCGCGCAGAGTAGCAAGTAGAAGAAGGGCTGTACCGGCGAACATGTTACGTTCGATGGTTAGGGTGAACGAAGTGCCGTCACGAAAAAGAGTGACTATATAACTGTCCCAAAAATACTGCCCTGAGCACGGGGAACTGGACTCCATGTGACTAGGATGCGTTATTATCGGCGTAACACATACGAGGATGGACAGAAGGTCTGTAGGTCGAGTAGCACGATGTCGCATCCAAGCACGATTGTCCACGTGAAGATGGATGGGACTTTCAGGTGCGGCCCTCGATTGTGCCGGGCAAAAACGGTCCGCCGGTAACCTAGCACTTCGCATAGGAGACAGTCGGCCAATCAAATTAAAGAAAAAGAGCCTTTTCAATTCATAATCTTGCGCCAGGAATGGTTTCCTTGAGTTCGGTCGTTCTCACGATCATTATGGTCAGTCGCAATCATGGTCAATGTCATCTAGGAGGCTAACTCCCATTGGAGGCTATCCGTCTATTTACTTTTGTTAGATTTGGACGCTCGTAGACGTAGATAACCGACGGTGCGGCTAGGCCCGGTCCGGACCGTGCATGCCGGCATGGCTATAAATCTTCGTAAATGAGCCGGTAATGCAAATAGACAAATGGAATCAATATAATTGAATTTAAGATCTAATAGATGCATATTTAACTAAAATCTATGAAAAATCTCATAAATAGACTGCTCTCTGGGCGTAGGCTCAAGGATTCTGCATTCAAATCAGATCCTGTGTCTCAACTACAGTATCTGTTTCAACTATGTTATGCTCAGAAGCGTATGACACTTCAAAAAATATACAACTTTTGGACAAGTTGAGTGTGTTTCATATTTTTTGAGGATACATTAGATACCAAGTAGGCCAAGAGCCATCTTTGAACGACTGGAGATTGCAAGGACATAGGCCTCTGAGAAGATGATCCTGCATGTCACCGAGTCGAGTACTAACGTGTAGCCATCTATCACAGGAATTATTCCCTTCAAATTTGTGTCTGATGATCATATATTAAGAGGGGAATAATAGACTTCTTTCTGAATACTCAAGGTTCATCACTTCAGCAGTCACACTGTTTCCCTCTCACCCTCTCTCTTGAAGCCACTCTTCGTCCACACATGCGCAGATATCAAGAGCTTCTAGGCTTCTTCATTCATGCATGCTGTCATCGGACATCACTGAGACAGATGTGGGTGAAGAAAATATCCAAAATACAAAGAGCTTAGCTATTTTAAGATGCACCATAGGCGCAGGCATTTATTCTAACCGTACTTGTACATATACGTAATGCTCAAACAGTGTCATGTCAATCAGAAGGAGAAATAACGAAACGGAAAGTTATACATGGATGTTAGTTGATGTTAAGTCTTACATTCTCCTATACATAGTCTACAATATTTCCGTCAGTCGATCCAGTGGATCTTGACGTCCGGAATTAGCTTCGGTTTGGGTGTATACTTTTCGCCATCATCCAACTCAAGCTCCTGTCTCAATTTCACAGTCCTATGTATCTTCACTCCGTCTGTTTTTTGCTTCGGTATTACGCGACCACGACCACGGTTGATCCTGAACGAATATCAAAGCGTCAGGAGATACGGGGACCTTGGAGAGATAAGACAGATTTACGATAGTTTCCGAACCCAAGAATCATCGTCCTTCTGGAACCGGATCTTCTGAGGAATATACTCGAGAATCCACCAACTTTTGGATATTTTGAGCATATCGTTGATAGGGCTCATGGCGTCTGCAAGGTCCTCTTCTTCCTCACTGACGAAGTCGGTCACCTCAACAAGTGTCCCGTTCGTACCTAGCGAAGGCACTGGACGATGTAGCAGTGGGCGACCAGCTGAGAAAGAGGTTACTGGGGGAGGGCGGGGCTTCACTTCAGGATATAAGGTGTCAGGATCAAGACCAGCGAGCTTGAACATATCGCGATGGAAGAGTATGCCGGTCTTCAGTACAAAGCACTGGCGGATCATCCAGCGTTGCGATATTCGAGCAAGGTTATTGCGAATTTCATTTCGGACAGCTCCCCCGCCCACATCTGTAGTTAGGTAGACATTAAATAACCGTTGAGACTTCAGAAACCTACTTACCACAATGACATCCTGCGAACCAAACTTCCTCGACGTCCGTAAGATGCTCTCCGCCTTCTGTGTACTGACGCTCCAGCTCGCGCATGGTCTTGCGGCGATGAGGCTTGCCATCGTTTTTAGGCATCTCCCCCCATTTCAAGCCAAGCGCTAGTTCTTCGTGCGTAGGTCGGTTGAAGAAATTGGGCTTGAAACGTACTCTATGTTCGTCTATGGCAAGTGCATGCCTGAAATGTTTCACGTGGGTGTTGGAGGTCGTGAAAGGCAATCGCTTCGGTATAAATCCGACGGATCCAACAGTGTCCCTGTATAGCCTAATTAAGCACAGAAGTCCATTCCAAATAAATCATAATAATTCCTTCACCAGACTCCAAGAAGTTCGATGTCGACGTCGATCGAGAACGCTTTCTTGAATGCCGAGCTTTGTCGCCAGCCAATCTCGTCTTCACGAGAGTACATCTTGTATGCGAACGGAACCTGTTGGTGATTACATTTCGGCAAGAGGCCAATCTGCATTCATTGCATGATGATCAGATTTAGTCTTCTGTACGACACGCTCGATGAAGTACCTTATGAATCCTGAAGGATGAGCAGGGACTCAGTATTAACCCGCATTCCGATCAGAAGGTTAAGCCGAACATACATTCCGGCAAGTGCCCGCGCTGTATCTGGAAGGTGTCAAATGTCGAAGTCAAGCAAATACAGATAATTGATGCTCACATGCACCTCGAGAAAAGCCTATGTGACTTGTTAGCCTCGTTCCGGTGAGAAGACAACTGAAAGATCTTACCAAATAAAAATATCTTGTCACCCGTGTCGTCTATGGAAATTATTAACATCTACTCGGGGTACTCGGAGGACAGTGACGGTGCATACAGTTCTGCATAAGGAACTCATACCCACCTGTAGGGCCAGTGTCAGAAGGGACGAATCAGATAAGGGGTTGCACCTTACTCATGACGTGCGCGTCCAGATGTATGCCAACCATGCTATCCATTGCTTTGTGGACCTTCGCCATCATGGGCTTAGCTATTTGTGGGATGGTATATGTTCCTATCCCAGCCTGTCAGGATACATAATGTAAGCGTCGGGAGAGAGATATTAGTAGTTTCAGGAGTGAATTGTGGATCATACCTGATAATATACCAACTGTTGCTTCGAATCATCTTTTTTCAACATCGAAAAGAAGTTGACGATATTGGAATTCTTTGCGCAGCAGATATTTTAGTAAAAAAACGCGGTGGGCACGGAAAAAGTTAGACAGACATCTTCGTCAAATTGATCGCCTTGAGAAATACCGAAGGAGTCGGTTAAGTCATATTGTGAGGTATGGATTGTGGGATACGCACCAGTGCCATCGAAGCAGAGGATAAGTGCTCGGTGCCGATGGCTGGGTGGGACTGTAGTCGTGTGGTCGGCAGTATCAGACCAGCTTGATGAATTCCGAGTGGGCGACAGGGTCTGTGGAAAACCAGGGTATTCGGGATCATGGGAGGGGTTATAAGTTGATAGTGTGAGTCTTTTCTCGCTATTGAAAGACATGGTATGCGAGTGAGACGTAGAAGGCATAAGATATTCCGGGTATGGGGTTAAATTGCGTCAGTTCAGAGTAATCGTGCTTGGACAGCAGGGAGCAGGTTCTTATACTCTCAGTGGAATCTGCGGAAGCGAACAACGATGTCCTCCTGATTAGTGGAGAACTGGAATTGTAAGGGAGCAATATACTGTACACATGTCATACGCCTCCTGAGTGGATATTAGATGACCATAATTCGTGGAGTTATTTTAAAGAAGTTGACACGGTTGACCCGTTAGAACGCGATTTCCATACCGTCTTTCAACAAGATTAATGTGGATCATCCGGGCTACGGATCGGTAACGGATCCACTTCTCGGGCGCTAAAGCAGCCAAGACTGGAAATCCACGGACCCACACGACGAAAGCATGGTTGAGGCCTCGGTACCTTTCGAATCCTTCTGGTGGGTATCATCCGGTTAATAACACCATGGTTCAAGTACAAGAGAGCCCTAAACGCGACTTCCGGGGGTATCTATTCCGGTTTGTTTGAATCCGAGGCTGATGGCTTCCACATGGGGTGACGCTTTAGGCACGGCAAATAAATCATACCGATTCTTAGTTGCCGTTCCTCACAACTGAACTACATGTCGGGTATGTACTTCCACCGCTCATACTACCATCATATACCTCATGCTGGAGCTAAAGACCCGTATAATTGCTCTAGGATTTACCTAGCTTTTACTGGCCTCGATTGCTCTTCAAGAGTCACATCGTCACCGAAAAGCTGCTTTGTCATCGTCTACCCCGAACCTCAGGATGAAGGACAGTGGGAAGGGCAAGGAATCCGACAAACCAAGACGCAAACCTGGTCGCGTGTACGTATCCTGGTTTTACCATAGCAAAGACACCACCCACTTACAGTCTTACAGCCCTACTTCGTGTGCTGAATGTCGCAGGCTTAAACTTAAGTGTGACCGAAATGTAGGCATTGATTCTCCCAGCTCCTCATCTATGGACGATTGCACATCCAACTGACGCGGCCAACTTTCCTGTGTTCGTGAACTGCAGGTTCCCTGTGAGAAATGCGTACAGCGTGGTTGTGGTTCTATATGTCCTGATGGTGCGTGTTCGATCCGTCCTGCTCGCAGACAGGAGGTGTGCTGAACGACGAGGTTGTGTTAGGCGCCCTTATATCTGGGAGAGGGAATCGCATGATTCTTGCGAATACGGGGGAACTTCATGCTCAGATTGAAGACCAAAGCGCACGAATACGAGAACTTGAGGATGCTCTGCGGAACATGCAACAGAACACGAGCGATCGGCCGCATCCTTTGCTTCAAGAAGATGTGCTACGGCCAGTACAACAGAGTGCATCGCCTCCGGGCCCCAGCAACTCTGTATCCAGCGAGTCACGTTCAAATTCCCTGACAGTACCCCCGTCAGATCACTGCAGCCCAATGCAGATGAAGGCAGAGGACGATAGCAACGTTATCGACGCCTTCGGTACCTAATTATGAACCCCTTTGATAGGCAGATTTTCTTATATCTACACTATTAGGTACGTTGACCATCGGTCAGCATGGCGAAAGCAGATTCCTTGGTAAGACGGCGAGGTCAGAGGTGAGTCATCTGTCCGTACACGCTTATCGACCATCTGATTGCTCTTTGTCTCTAGTATCTCATTGACGTATGTCCTCTGGCAATTCAAAACACGTTTCATCATGTGCTGATAGAATCTCACTAGGCCCCAAAGAAGCCAAAGCCAGCGCCTGACGTAGAGTTGCCTCGGTTATCGAAGCGGCTCAAATTCGCAGAATTCCACTGTGAGGACATTCTGGACAATAGTTTCGTCAAAGAAGCCTTCCAGCTACTCCCTCCCCTCTCCGAAGCGATCCGCCTGTGTGAAATTTATCTGCTGCATGGGAAACATCTGTGAGCGCTGCCCGCCCTTTTCCACCCGACACCGCCCGCACGTACCCTTAACTGACCCACTGCTATAGATACACGCCTGTCCCACGGAATGAGCTGTTTGATGAGATACTCATGGTTGTATATCGAGCCGAGTGCGTGGGCCTCTTCCTCCCTAATAAACTTTATTTGTCTGGCGCTGATGCGCCCATGCGCCCGTGTAATAGGAACTATGACTTATTCGACTCCCACCATGCCCTGGGGCTGCTTTTCATTTGTTTTGCGCTGGCAGCTCTTTTCGACACCACGCAAGAACCGTTCTCACCCCAGGCAGAGGAGTATTATCACCTCTCGAGAGCCGCTTTAAGCTTCTCTCCTCCCATGCGTGAGACGACGCTAGCATCTATTCAGGCTATGGTAGGTCACGCAGACAGCGCCCGCGGAGCACAAACTGATATAGTTGCAGATCCACATGGCCCAATACATTGATTACAATGACTGTGGTTCGAGCGAATCTGGCACATCCTGGATTTATATAGGACATGCCGTTCGACTTGGTTATAGTGTGCGTGATTTGGTTTATTTTACGTTACTGGAGGCTTAATGACTTCAATTAGATTGGACTGCGTAAGCACGAGCCGATTTTTCATAGCACGCTCGTTGACAATTGGCCTTAGACTTACACGGTGCGCGCTGGAAATTGAATGAGGAAGCTATTCAGCGGCGCTCTCGGGTTTTCTGGCAGCTGTTTGTGTTGGACACTTGGTCTGTGAGTGGAAATGGGCAGCCTATCTGGTTAAATGGTTTACTCAATCCAACATTACAGAGCTTCTATTTTGGAAGACCACCAAGTATGTCGACAGCCTACATTGACTGCGTTTTGCCGAAAGACAATGAAGAAGTGGTCGCCCCTGATGGGAGCATCGAACCAAGCTGTGAGCGCCCAGTTCTCCCGATCATGTCTCCGCGATCGCTGACAGATAGCCTTGCATCAACTAACAGATTACGCATGGAACTGGAAGTTTACAATACTCTTGCACACCGTTATGGTCACCGCTTTCGGGCCCAAGCAACCCACGTACACGGCTATTCTTGATCTGGACCGTAAGATTCGTGACTTCCCTGTACCCATGGCCTGGAGGCCAGCTTGCCCAAAAGAACCAGAGGTCCGCCCACGTCCCCATATGATATGCTGGCTGGTGCTCTCTAGCAAGGAATCAAGTAAGCTCGCATCATAAGGCCACTCCTTATTTCCATCATTCTTACCTTCTATTTAGCTCTTTTGAATCTGCACCGTGCATATTTCGCGCAAGCGCTCCAAGAACAACCACATGATCTTTCGCGACACCGCTACATTCCTTCAGTCATTGCGATCTACCGTTCGGCGTGGAGAATCAGTCGCTCCCTCCGCATCGTCTGGGAGAATGTACCTGACTCGATCGCGAGAGTCAACGTTGCCTGGTCGCAAGCACTTTCTGCTGCAGTGAGTAGCGAAAGAGGCTCAAGCTTTTGCCACTACTGATTGACGTCATCTTACTCAGATTGTAATGTGTCTCCTCGTTACTAAAGCACCCACTTCGCACTTGACCACCCCTGCACTGGAAGAGTTGGACTACCTCACCCGAGTGTTCGAGGATGCAACTCAGAAAAGTCGATGCGCTGCGCATCTTCTCGTAAGCATGCATGATATCCTATTGCACAACTCTTGCTAACGTGCATTTCCACAATTCAGCCCTCCGTTCAGCGCCTTCGACGGAAGGCCCATGAAACCGCCAGCCAATCTCTCCTCCAGGACGACCCCACCCTCACCCAAGTTGAACTCGACCGCCTCGGAGGCAAAACACATCTATTCAGTCAACCTTGCGCGAAAGGCATCTTGAGTACAGGGTGCGAAAGTGTGACAGAGCTCCCGCCCTCCCGCTCCACCTCCGTCACGCTCTCTGACACCTTCCTGGACGCCTTCAACTTCCCTACGAACACTTTCACACAGAACCTTCACCCAACTATCGCCCAGGACATCCGCAACTTCGGCATGAAGGAGACGCAGCCCATGATCACGAGCCAGTATCCCTTCTTCGACCCTACGGAGCCGTTCTACTTCCAACCGCAGCCATTGCAGCAGTTTATGCCGGAGCTGCCGATGCAGCAGCAGCATTCACATCCACAGGCACAGGATACATTTCAGCCTGTGAGGGAGTCGTATCTGGATTACTCCCCGCAGCAGCAGCCCCCGGGGTTTGGGGCTGGGGGGCTGGTGCTTGATTCGACGTGGCAAAGCTTCGTGGAGCAACTAGGCTTTTGATCATTTCTCTGGTTTCTGTCAGGCTCTTTCTTTAAAGCTTTCGTCTGGATTATTTAATGGTTAAATAATGTATATTATATGTATAGTACATCGTTTTACTTTACTTATAGCGTAGAGATACAATTTCTGGTAGTTTTATGTGAGCACCAATATACCCTGATCGTGTATACCACAATCTGAATCGATTTGAACCTGGTCTCGTGGTAGAAATCCTGTTCAGGGTGATATCCTAACACCAGTGTTGTTTATGGGTTAGCAATGAGCCCTAAACAACATGAGGGAAGACAGCAGCGAAGCTTCTCTCTGCGCATCGATGGCATCTGGCTGCAGACCGGGTTCTGCTGCCTGTATAATGGGACATCGCTCCAGCAGATAACCACTTCCCGCTACTAGTATGGCTCTGCTCAAGGAGACTAGCTAGGTCTAGCTCGGATATCTGTGGTTGGTTCGCCACGAAACGGTGAGAGATGCGTCAAGGAACGCAGATCCCGAGGATCGTGCGCTTTGGAGCGAAGATGATACATGCTAAAACCTTGGTGTAAACGTTCAAACCGCAGCACAGCGTCTAGGTGAATGACGATCGTGATGATTCCGATAGCAGTAGCCTGCGAAAACCCGTGGAATATTGCAAGGCCCCAATGTTGTCGTGCTAGCATCGATGACAACGCAGTTGCCAGTCACTGAAGTAACCTCCTCGCTGAGATCTTTTCCAGGCATGCGGTATAAAGCTCGGCCGAGCTTGGATATGGGGCACGTCTAGTAAAGATGATTGAGTGTAAGGGGAGGGCAAAGAGTTCTTGGCTAGTAGGACATACCTGGCACCAGTAGCGCCCATTTCCTTCATAGACGAAAGACAGATAATCATAACTCTGCTCCCATAGACCGCAGACGTGGCGCTTCACGCATAACTGAGTTTTATGCAGAAGGAGCTCAGCCTCTACAGCAGGTATCATCTGCAGCTGTGATTCGGATGTGCTGTGGTTGGAAGAACGGGTAACGGAGATGTAAAGTGCAGATAACTGCAGATTTCGACACAAACCGTGCAAGAGTTTCATGCTGCCGATGAAACATCGAGATGACAGTCGCGAAGCTACGTCTCCTGGCTCATAGATGACATCGTTGACGTGAGGCTCTCTCCTAAATCGACCTGTCAGCCTGAAGACAGTAGGCTTAGCCGCCAATAGTTCCTGGAGTAGCCTTTGGGGATAGTCTGCATTGAAATAGAAGGTATGACTTGCAGAGTCACTGTTGGAATTATCGTTAACAGAAGGATCCTTGAATTGAAACTCGCATTGCATGACATTATTCCTAGTCTCGTCTGTTTCATGTTCTACAATCATTGCTCCAGAGTCTTGTTGCCAAATGCTTTCGTTACCGATATAATATCTAAATGGTAGGCGATACCTCTTCGGCAGGCAGAGGCGAGAAAGGCACTAGGAACTCGCCATATGCATTCCGTGGGGCCGCGCGAACACGATAAACCACTCGCCATTCTCAGGTCTGTGATGAAATGCAAGCTCTAGTTCTAGTCCGCCCAGTGTGTTGGCTAACGTGTTAGGTGGAATCTGGTATGGACCTTCGGTAGGGAGGCGGGCTGCGCCAGCGATAACTAGCGGCATTATTGAAGAGGGCCTCTTGAGAGGGGGACATTTCCGTTGTACAAGTAGAATGAAGAGGCCTGGGAGATGCCTCGGTGTGTAGAGGGGTATCAGGAGAGTTATAAATGTACAAGTACGCACATGTGCATGATGAAGGATCCAAGGAGGATCATCAACTTTGAAACCAACGCTCAGTGCCGATCGGCAAGCCGACTCGATGGAGGGCGCTGGCCGCTATATTGACCTCCCGTAGATCTCAATGGAACTCCTCATCGGTTCAAAAGTATCGGATAATAACTCCCCCAAGGACTAGTATCGAGAAACTGGTATCATTAAACAGTAACGGGCGCTTATTTCTGAATTCATGAGCTACATGGCAACTTCCTTGAACACTTTCTATGCCTTCTACTCTCCAGTCCAAATATATCCACCTTACCCATATGAAGCAGAACCAGTACTATACCGGCGTCTCCTTTTCAACACAAAAGACGTGCAGCACCTGCAGTCGATAGCTGTAAGGCATCTCGTGGCCGTCATGATCGCAAAACCAGGTTCAGTCTTCATATACTTCGGACCAGTGATATTTTCCATGAGGGTTGTTCGCGCAATACCGTCGCTATCCTGGTTCAATGCAGAGACGTGTCAACATCCACAGAACCAATGGTGACGGATAGGCGCGAGGAGATGCACTATAGTTTCAGGATGAAGAGTTGCTCGATGGCAAGAGAGATATGACAGTCGCTATGCCATTCTGCATGGGTTCATGTGTTATCGACTGAAAAGAAGGTTAACTGAAGGATTCGATAGGTAAGCAAAGCGCGCCTGTTGGACTCG
The DNA here is from genome assembly GCA_036937055.1 of Nidula microcarpa. Taxonomy (NCBI): domain Eukaryota; kingdom Fungi; phylum Basidiomycota; class Agaricomycetes; order Agaricales; family Nidulariaceae; genus Nidula; species Nidula microcarpa. The sequence goes on along the minus strand of JASFDD010000161.1, from coordinate 14,511 downwards.
TTAAAACAATACTCACTAGCTATTGAAGTAATGCCAATGCTTAGGCGCTTTTGCAGACATGCGATCCAATGCTCGGTGTAGCTTGGATTTGGGACATGTCTAGTAAAGTTGAGTCGATTCAGTAATCGCACAACAAAACGAAACCAATAAGGATATGAGAGGAATGATGACGGTATTCTCAATCGAGACATCGATACTACGAAAAGAGGAAGAGGGGGATGGGATATCGGATAAGGTAGCAGAAGGAACATTTGCGTACCTGACACCAGTAGCGTCGTTCGCTTCATTGACAAAATGCAAGCGATTATTCTGCTGTCCCCACATACTGTAGACGTAGCATTTCACGGCTAATTGTGATTCATGCAGAGGAATTCAACCTCGGCAGCAGTTATAATTCGCAACCTTCAGGCCTCACTGTTAGATTCCAATGTACTGTGATCGGGAGAGTTGACGATAGGAAGAAGTAACCGCAGCCTGTAGTATAGAGGGAACACGAGTTTCATTGCGTTGTCCAAAACCCGGGATGTTAGTCGTAAAACGATGTCGTGAGGCTCATGGATGATATCGAGAACATGTGGCTCTCTCCTAACACGACCCGTCAACCTAAGGGAGGGAGGTTCAACGGCTAACAGTTCCTGGAGTAGCGGCCTAGGATAATCCGGGTTGAAATAAAAAGTGCGATGTTTTGCATCGCTTTAGACAAGCAACTGGGACTCGGAACCGCTGCTAAGAGAAGAGTCCTTGAATTGAAACTCGCATGGTATAACATTGAACATAAGTTTCACTCCCTGCCTTTCCGGTTCGCCCTTCTGAATCCTGAACTCCCGCCCCCACATGCCCTCGGCACCCCTCATGTAGGATCTGATTCGCAGCCGATACTTGTGCGGAACGTAGAGCCGAGCAATGCAGTAGGAGTTCGCCATTCCATCGAACGCGCAAACACGAAAAACCATTCTCCAGTCCGACAATTGTAATGAAATGCAAGATCCTGCATATCAATCGGGCTTGTGAAAGCGCCCCGTGGAATCTGGTACGGCCCCCGTCACGGGTTATGGTAGTAAAGGCAGGACAAGCAGGGGGTGCCATCCAGGGACGGACATGTGTTAAGGATGGGTGCTGATAGGAGTTGTTCCCATGAAGTGATGGTGCTGCTTTTCAGGCGTATTTAAGAGTGCAGTAGGGTGTGAGGCGGTGCCCCAATGACAGATAGCAAGGGAAAGGAAGGGTGATATTGACAAGATTTTGAACACATTGTCTACTGTCAACTTCACACTGACTCCGAGTGTTGAATGAACAGTGAACGTCGTCGTTAACGTTGGAGCCACGATCAGTCACGACACGAGAAGGGGGGGAACTTGACGATCTGACCAATGACTGAGCCATCGCACATAAAGTGTTGGGCCCGGCCTTCCTTACACTCAGGTCAAGCATGTTCCCTGGAATCTGCAACTACTGCGTATATAAGTTGCAGCTATACCTGCACAGGGCGGAGGTGTCAGCAACGGTTGTCAAAGAAGAGCTATGGATACGACGGTAGACACATACGGAAATAAGAGCCTCGTGATGGTCAATGAGTAGTACATGCACGGCCGTTGTGCCACATACGAGTTTCATATCCACCCTCTGTACGGTGCCCATCCCCTAGATAGCGGGAAAATTTCATCAGTGATTCACAAATCGCGAGCCTGAAAAAGCATTCAAAAGAACGCTTACCAGTTGTGGAAGTAACCTCTATAACCCCGAGGTTCATGCCATGTCTTTCGTATGCGGTCAAGTACTCCGAGCAGTTTGGGCTTGGGACATCCCTAAAGGGTTACTTTCGTTTCAGTGCTTCTGTGAGACTAAAGAATGAAGAAGGAAAATGTAATGCTCGTTGTTGCAAATTCCCAATTCACCGCCACTCGCGAGGAAATAAGAGGAGAAGATGTCTTGTAAGAAATACGCACCTGACACCAGTACCGTCCGTCCCCATCGCTAACAAAACCACCATTCGACTGTTCCCAACAACCACATATGTGACATTTCTGAGCCAACTGAGATTCGTGCAGCAGAAGCTGAACCTCCACGGCAGTTACAATCCGCACCGGATTCGCTTGCTTTGGAGAGTCGGGGATGGGGGTATAAGCAGGATTTTGGCAAGGTAGTTGCAATTTGTGGTACAGAGGGGAGAGGCGTTTTATGCCACTGATGAAAACCTGCGATGCGAGCCGCAAGATGACGCTTTGCGACTCTCGGCTAACTTCATAAACACAGGGCTCCCTCCTAACTCGGCCTGTCAGTCTGATGATGGGAGGTTGGGCATCTAAGAGATCCTGGAGGAAGCCGTTGATAAAGTTGGGCTCCTGTAAGTAAAAAGTTCGATAGTCCACGTCAGGCGGCCGCTTGAGACGCGATTCAAACTCGGAATCACTATTAAGAGAGAGATCCTTGAATTGGAACTCGCATGATATGGGGTATTTCCTAGGTTCGAGTCCGCGACCTTGCAGTTCACCTATCTCAACCCCAGGCTCTTGCTCCCAAACGGATCCAACCGGCAGGTGATACCTACCTGGAAGGCATAACCGAGCAACGCAGTAGGACTCTGCCATCCCAAAGGCCCGAGCGAACACGATAAACCATTCGCCAGTTTGGCGTACGTGATGAAATGCAAGCTCTAGTGGAAATCTGCGTAGGATGTAAGGAGAAATCGGGTATGGGCCCTCGTCGGGAAGGCGTATTTCCTGCGGATTGGGTCTGCGACGGTCGGAGACATGGAAAGTAGACTGTCGAGGAGGTGACATTTGCACAGAAGAGCTTAGAGGGAACAGTTAGCTTCGACAGAGGTACTTCGCATTTGAAAGGATTTCCAATGACACGTGGAGAAAGCACTTAGCACAGCCTTCAGGCATGGTTTGGGCGCTGCCTTTGGTGTTTGCGGCGAGCTGGGGCTGTGATCTGGCGCTCCAGAAGCTGCCAGATGTTCTTTCATGACGATACTAGGACAAAGTTGAACGCGGGACTGCAGGCTCCAGGGATTTCTGCTGGGAGCCTTTGTACATTGTCACACTCAGACGGTGCATCTTCTCCATGAGCAACGTGCATAAGGGCTTGAGGTTAAATGCTACATATCGCAAAGGCGCGTCAGCACCAACAGAAGATAAGGTCATGGACATAACCGTACGAGTATTACAGCTTTCGGATCTCCAGCTCGTGAGGATACGGCTGTTGCGCCGCGCGAGTTTCATATCCATCTACGATACGGTGCACATCCCCTATATGGTGGAAAGAAGGTCATCAACAATTCAAAAACCGTGCTAGTCGAACGAACACTTACCCACTATTGAAGTAGCCATCTGAGTTGTAGCCGGAAGGATGGTGAATTTTGATGATGCGGTAAGATGCTGAGTAGCAATGTTATTTGTCAGCGGTTCTGCGAGACAACGGGATGGAGGAAAGCGAGGATTATGGTTGTTCCAGATTGCATTGGCAGTTGGCTGGTTGAAAATCTCTTGCCAGCGACAAAATAGAAACAGGAGAAGACATTCGACAAGAGATGCGTACCTGGCACCAGTAGCATCCATCCCCATCGTTTACAAGACCACCGTGCGATTGCTCCCATACGCCACAGATGTAGCATTTCCTCACTAGCTGAAGGTCGTCCACAAGAAGCTCAACTTCCACAGCAGTTACGAACCGCACCTGTTTGGCTGCAAATCCGGATGAATCGCGGTTCCGAGAGTCAGGAATTGGCATATCGCATGATTTCGGAAACGTAGCTGCAGCTTGTGGTAAATATGGAATATAAGTTCTATTCCAAAGCAAAAGCGGGATACCAGTCGCAAAACAATGTTTTACAGCTCTGGGACGACATCGTGAATATGGGGCTCTCTCCCCGTGCGACCTGTCAGCATGGGAATCGGATATTCGGCATCTAATAGGTCCTGGAGTAGTCCCCCAGGAAAGCCCGGCGGTTGCAAGTAAAAAAGTGCTCTGATCCCTGGCAGTATAATTTTTTAAACGAAGCTTGAACTGAGAACCACTGCGAAGAGGAATCCATGAATTGGAACTCGAGAGATATAAGGTTTCTCTCATAGCCAATTCCCTCCGTTTCCAGTCTGGCCATCTCTCTCTCGGGGGTGACATTTACACGAGTAGGAATACCGTGGAGCAAATCCCTAGGTATTGAGGGAGGGGTCGAAGAGTTGATGAAATTAATGGTGTTAGAGAACCTTCTCTTTCCCGGCAGCGTTGGGACAAGACTGAAGGCGAGACTTCATTCTGTTGGATAGCGCATATCGATAGAACATGAAAGCAACGGCAACGTATATACCCAGCTCAGTTGCAGCAGTGGCGTCTAGTGGCGTCTAGTGGCGTCCTGCCAGTTGTGTGCCTATCCAATCGTGATCGTCACGACACCAAAATGCACGACTAGAGACAACGAAGGAAGAAAACGAGATCATTGCAGTTTATATGCAGTTCACAGTGTAGGAAGAATCGATGACAAAAGAAGCATGAGCCATGCAACATACTATTGGGCTTCGCCACGCTCGGTCGTGAAAGACGCTTGTAAGTACAATGTTTGAGTTTGGTTACTAGATATAGCGAAAGCACGTCAGCACCAGCACAGGAACAGGATACGGACACGACAAAAGGCACGCACGAGAACTTGATCTCCATGATAAGCAGGGATTCGTGAATATGGAAGTCGCTGCGCCATTCGTGTCTCATATCCGTCCTCTTTCCGGTGACCATCCCCTACATGGTGAAAGGAGGTTATTAAGGATTTACAAAACGCTAGCGTGGGAGTGCTAGTTGAGGCATTACTTACCAGTTATTGAAGTAGTCCCAATAGTCAGGAGCGCCCTCAGTCTTGCGTGTGCTGTAAGCTGCTGCTTGCCGCCTGGATCTTGGACACATCTAGCAAGATCGAGCTCGCCTTAGTACTCACGGGAGGGAAATACAGTGCCAGAGAGGTTGGAATGCTTACCTGACACCAGTAGTGTCCGTCTCCAACACCGGCAAAAACATCCTTAGTCGCGGTTGACTGCTCCCATAGGCCACAGTAGTAGCATTTCCTGGTTAATTGAGATTCGTGCAAGAGCATCTCAACCTCCACAGCAGTCACTGTTCGCACTCGATTGGCTCCGAACATGGGTAAACGTTGCATGGGAGAACCGGGGACGAGGGCATATGCAGGATCCCAGAAATATGACTGCAGTTTGTCGTAAAGCCAGGATACGATTTCCATCACGCCTATGAGAAGCCGGTATGCGAGCCATAAAAAGATGCTTTGTGGCTTGGGGGCAACATCTAAGATATGGGGCTCTTTTCTAACCCGACCTGTCAGCCTGAGGATGGGAGGATCGGCTTTTAAGAGATCCTGAAGTAGTCCCGTAGGGTGGCCTGGTTCGTGGAAGTAAAATGTGCGACGACGGTGGTCCGTGTCAAGCAACTCAGGCTCGGAATCACCTTTAAGACGGGAGTCGCTAAACTGGAACTCGGATGATATATGGTTGTTCATAGGTTCCGTTCCCTGGCTTTCTAGGTCGCCCGTCTCCGTTTCCGCATCTGGCCCCCAATAGCTTCCAAGCGGCAGGCGATACCTTTCCGGGAGGCAGAGTTGAGCAACCCAGTAAGAAGACGCCATTCCGTAGGACCGGGTGTATACGAGAAACCACTCTCCGGTTTGATGGATGCGATGAAAGGAGAGATAGATTCCACCAGGGGTTGTGCTTAAGATGTCTGGGGGAATCTGGAATGGGCCCTCGTCATCGTCTTGTGGACATCGCCTGCTGCGGGAGGAACCAGTTTGCATAGGGGGTGTCATTTCTACGATTAAGAATAGCGTAGAGGAAAGGCCTGGGAGGATTCGACATGTTGAGACTCGAGAGGAAGCGCATCAAGTTATGTACAGTTCCAATTACACGTGGATCCCAAGTGTAGAGCGCATAGATAGTCATGCACGGGCACCAAACGATCGCTAAGCCGTTTGCATTAGCGGCGGCAATTAGGTATCGTTTGGGCGCTAAAGCGATGAATTCCGGAATGAGCGGCGGGCTGTGGTTGGGCTGTGAATCCTGTGGCAAAGGTGTTGAAGGGCTCCATCTCTTTCTTGCTGGGCGGGAGAGGGCGGGGATGGCGGGGATGAGTCAAGATTTCTGCAGCCCGCTGGATGCAATGCTCTGGCAAGATCGCGCATCAACAGGCATGCTTTGCGCACAATTTTTACCGGCTTGGACTAATCCCAGTCGTGTTCTGCTACGTCATTCTGCTTGCAGAAGCGATTTTTGAGCGTAGATCATGATGCTGTAAGGAGAGTACAGTTCGATTTGACTCTCAGCGCGTCAACCGTCGTTGTTGAATTGTGGGTCACAATTAGTCACATGTGACTCGTGACAACGCGGAGGGGAGGAGGAAGAGGAGGAAGAGCTTTATTGCTATGCTTTCGCTCACTCAGGCAATTCGAAAACAATCGCAAATGACTATGATACATTTTTCAACTCTTCTGCTGTTTAGATTTCAACTTTTTATATACATGACCCGCTCTCGGGACAACCTAAATTCGAGTAGAATGACCTGCCAGGATAGCACCACATCATACCGGGGACCTAGATCTCTCATGCACCGTTATGCATTAGACAGGAGGCGAACGTATTCAACAAGAGCTCTGTAAACCACATCATCAGGATGCCGAGTTTCTTTAAGAAAAACGCAGTAGCCACAACTCACCTGACAGGACGGCCGGTCATGCCTTTCTCCAAGTACGGGGTGGGGCGCGTTGCCTATATCACACACAATGTTCAGTAGCTACTCTCCGTGTTGAGCAACAGAAACAGAAACGCACCTCCATAGTCCCAGCAATATCGATATGGGCCCACTTCATCGCGGGCTTCTCACCATCCTTCGACTCACTGCCCTCAGCAAAAGGTTTGAGGAAGAGCGCAGCGGTGCAGCTTCCTGCCGGGCGTCCACCCGTCTATACACAGAAAGCGCTATTAGTCTGACATTGGAACGAGACCAAAGAGAACAGGGCACACATTCTGCAGATCCGCGTTCGAGGAGTGGATCTGGGGGCTGTAGTCATCGTCGAGGGGCATGCGCCAGAAGCGGTCATATTCAGTCTCGCCAGCAGCGTGCAGTTGGGCCCAGAGCTCGTCGGAGGTCTTAAAGCATGTCAACTATCTTATGCAAGTGTGAAATAAGGTAGCAGACGTACAGAGAAGACACCAGAAAACACCTCGCCGAGGGCAATGTCCATCGCACTATGAACGAAGATGTTATCAAGGCAGCCCTAGGTGGGAGGAGAGGGGAAAGGGCACACACCCAGTGAGGGTAGCAACGTCAATTAAAGTATGCGGCTTGTACTCAGTAGCGGTGTAGTAGATAGCATCTGTATGAGAAGACCGTCGATGAGGTAGGTATTGCAAGCTATCAACTGGACAAACTCACCAGAAAGCACGAGACGGCCCTCAGCATCGGTGTTGTCCACCTCGACTGACTTGCCGTTCATGGCGTAGATGCTGTTCGCAGAACGGGGTCAGTCACGAGACCCGAGCTCATGAGACGGGAGGAGCCAACATACATATCTCCAGGCTTCGTCGCGCTGGGGCCGGGCATGTTCTCTGTGAGGGGGGTGCACACAATGAGGTTGACTCTAGAGCAAACGCACCAACATCAGCAATGCAGTAGCTATGGACAGGAAGATAGACACGCACGGGATCTTAAGTTTGGCGATGGCGAGCGCGCTGGACACGACGGTGGCTGCGCCGCCCATATCGCCGCGCATGAGTTTCATGCCCTGCGTGGATGGGGTAAAATTTTAGTAAATAGGATCTTAAGTAATGAATCAAAAGTCGAAGGATGAGATATGCACAATAACGATAAATATAAAATAGAGAATCGGCACAAGTTCCACTCAGACCAATAGAAGCATGGTCGGCATAGCTCAAACTCATGGGAGCAGGAGTACGAGCGGGAAAAGAGCCGGTCTCGCCGTGTCGAGCAGAACGACGGACCATCAGGATTACACACAATCATGGCACTATGCATGGCTTCGAATATCCTCCGCAAAATGGGACATCACGAAAGAAAAGAAAGTGAGAATGAATAAAATCGGTCCCGGCTTCGTTTCGCAAACACAGGGCAAAAGGAAGAAAGAAGGGGGGGGGAAACCCCAAAATCCAGCGCCAAAGACCCCCAGCTCAAAATAACAAAAAAACTATACTCACAGCACCAGGCTTCAAGCTAATTCCTCCCGAATCGAACGTGATGCCCTTTCCGACGAAGGCAAGTGGCGGAGACTTGTCGCCAGGGGCACCTTTGTAATGGCTGTGGGGGTAGAGGGGGTGTTAGTGATAGGTGGCAATCGAGAGGCAGGAATGCGACCCGGAGGTGGAAATGCAGAGATGTTCCCCCGAAAAGCGGGGAAGTAGAGGGGCACTCCCCGAAAGCGGGAAAGCAACGGACCCAAAAGTGGGAAACCGACCCGAAAGGTGGGGACGCAGAGATGCCGTCCGAAAGGCGGGGAGAGGAATGCAACCCGAAAGGTGGGAACGCGGAGATACCTCTCCGAAAGGCGGGGGGGAGAAATGCAGCCCGAAAGGTGGGAACGCGGAGATACCTCTCCGAAAGGCGGAGGGAGGAGAGTGCCTCGAAAGGTTAGAACGCAGAGATGCCACCCGAAAGGCGGGGGGACGAAAGCAACCCGAAGGCGGGAACGCAGAGATGCGTGCGAAGGCGACAACAACAGAGATGCACCCAAAAGGGGAGGAACCCTGAGGCGGGAACGCAGAGGTGCCCCGCAAAGGCGGGAACGCAGAGATGCCCCCCAAAAGCGGGAAAGCAATAGACCCCAAAGGCGGGGAAGCAATCGCCACAAAGGCGGAAAAGCGACCTTCAGGCGAGACCCAAGACCGTGCAAAGGTGCACCGCCAGTACAAAATACAACTCACATCTCCAAAAACTTGGCAGGCTCTGATGTGCCGTGCGTGACGGAGAGGAAGGTGTTCTGCAGGGCGCGTCAGTATTGCGTTTACGCTGGCAGGAAGGGGAGGGGAGGGGGACAGACCATGTTTTTCTTGGCGGCCCAGTCTAAGTAATGGCAGTACATGTCAGTATTGGTAGAAAGCGGGGAAGACGAAAAAAGGGAGGAGGGGAGATACACACCTTCATCACGCACGAAGATCTCCACGTTGGGTACGCCCGTGAACTCTTTCTTGACGCGCTCCGTGAATGCCTGCGGGTTAAATTTGGTCAGGATACTGTGGAAGGAAGGGAACGGAAGAGGAACGGACGGTAGGTGTCATCATATTCGCCGGCAACTCCATCAACTATAGCCAAAACGCGTTTAATCAGCATTGTCTCAAGAGGAAGAAACGCAAACACACCGTCCTCGCCAGATTCTGCGCCTGCGCATAAATCACGCCGCGCTCCCACTCCTTGCTCGCCTCGAGGGGCTTGAACTGCATTTTGTCAGGGAGGGGCTGCTTCTCCGCGGGGTTGAAGGGCGAGGGCTGCGGAAAGGTTTTGAGAGTGAATTTGTACAGGGCGAGGTGGGCTGCAACGGCTGCAGGTGGGGGTATCAACGAACTAAGCGAGAGAGGGAGGAAAAGACAGATAGAACCCACCAGCCGCATGCGCATCCTTCCCCGCATCCACCTTCACCTCATGCACCCCCTCCAGCGCCTTCAGCTCCTTCACCGCCCCGCCTACCGCTTTCCTTACCAGCTCCCTTCTCGCCTCCTTCCCTGTGCTCTTCTTACCCCACGCCTCCCCGAGGGACGTCAGCGCAGCGACGTGCCCCGAGCCCGTGGGCGTGTCGTAGAACGTGCGCGTCGTCCCCGGGACGGGGGGCGAGTTTGCCTTGGGCACGGCGGCCCACAGCTTCGCGGGGCTCACGTCCTGCCCTACGAGAGAGGTGGGCGGGGACGCGGGGTCGAGGGGGACGATGAGCGCGTGTGCGGCGGACATGTTTCTTCGTGCGTTAGTGCTAGGGGTGGCGGATGTGGGACGGAGGAAAGAGCGAGGGAGAATGCGCACGCGCATCGATGGGCTACGATTGGAAGGGGCTTTCAATTGCTCGATGCCTCGGTGCGAAACGCGACGTCACGACAGGCAATATTCTGAGCCTCGCGTGGGAGGTCACACTAGCAGGTGACGTGTCACGCGTTTCCACGCGTCGGTGCGCAATGCGCTGCGCTTGCCGGCGCCACCACTGTGCCGTGTCCAGCGACCTCCTAGCGATAGCTATCTCTATGCAAGCCATCGATCAAGCCCACACGCTCTCCAAAGTTTCAGGCTGCTTTCTCCAGGGCTTGCGCGATATTTTTAAGATCCGAACCAATAACAAAGCCTTGACGATCCGGATCCTGCTGAGGGAAATTCGCGTCACCGGTCGTGTGCACGCTGCTACAGGCTGAGCTTGGCCAGAACTATGCTCAAATTTCTCGCGCCTAATTAGCGGCTGCTGAGATTACTTTCATCGTCCAGTCTCGACGGAGGACCGCATCGATAACTTCTTGCAACGGCCCCCCGTTCATGGCTATGGTTTTGGAGTACCTGGCTGGCTACATTTGCCCTTCGAGCAGAGGCATCTGAACTTGCATTGGACAATGGCAAATTTATTCCCCAGTTTCGGAGTTTGGATGACAGCGTGCGCTATAGGCCTCTTACGTCCCGTTCTCATCTTGGATATCGATAAAGCACTGCGTGGATTCATGCTACTAAAGTCTGCGACGGTACTCACGTCGTCGCATGGTCTTTCAATGAACTATGACCTCTTGCTCACGGAGATAAATACTTCCTGTTCTCGTGGCCCTGTTTGAGGCAGATTTCTGCCTATTCGAACCGATTTGCTTCTTGGATGACGAACAGCAATACCGCTTGTGGATTCAAGAGCATTTTCTCTGGTCGATGACACGTAGAATAGGAATGAAATAAGAGTGTACGGTCTCCAGTGATCATATCCTACGTACTCACACAACTCCGCTACTCATCTCCATCCCTTCCATTCTCATACCCCTCATACCCAATCACATCTTCCCTCCTCCTCCCGTCCCAGGCTGTCCCTCTTCCCCTTCCTCGCCGAAGTCCAGCTACACGCACTGTACAGATACTACAAAACCTACTCCCCTCGTTTATCTTCTCATCGCTCTCATATCCTCCCCCCCATCTAATTTTGCATCACCGAACCACACCGCCTCCTCATTCTCCTCCTTCTCCTCCTCAAACACCGGCCCCTCCAACCCCTCCTCCTCCAACCACCGCTCACACCACTCCACCCTCCCCATCGACTCCCTCACCTTCGACTTGTAGCCCTTAATTTCCGCCCGCATATCAGCCAAATACTCCCTCTTCCATAGCCGAGTTGCCTTCTGTGCTAGATTGTTTTTATCGCGTTTTCGACGAAGGAAGTCGAGTGCGATGTCCAGGTTCATTTGGGGAGGACGGGGAAGCCGGTTGGACGGGCCAGCGATGGAGCTAGGGTTCAGCGTATGGCTCACTTTGACTATGTCTGGATTTATCTCTGCCGTCCCTCCATTAGCGCGACTCACAGCTGTCGACTTCCACTTGTCAACACCGCCTATGCCTTTAGCCTTCACCTTATTTCGCAAACCTGGCAGTCTTCCCCTCGGCCTCTTGGCGGGAGGATTAGTAGGGACAGGATGCAGAGCATCATATACATCCCATTCGAATTTAAGTTCAGTGGACAGAATATCCACTGTCACCAAAGTGGGATCGACTGCCGGCAGAAGAGCTCACATAGAAGAAGATGGATCACTCAGTGGAATGTATGATGCAACAGCCACAGGCATGGACAGTGGATCGGCCGCTGACATATGAGTTGCACTTGCCATGGAAAGCGCTGAAAGATGAGGCAGACCCCACAACAGCAATGCAGACATCCGTTCGATTGTCGACATAGGCCTTGTGTGTTTCAAACTGGTGATCAACCTTGCCTTCTTGGACTTTCTCAGAGAAGAAGTACTAATGGCTCATCCTTTTTTCTTGTTCCTGGTCCTTGTGTTCCTTGCTGGAGTCAGTGCTATTGCATCTGAAGCAGTAGAGCCTCCAGTAGCTGGTTTTTCAATGCTGGTTTTTTTCTTGCCTGTGGCTTTCTTTTTCGCTGGGGCTTTGATCTTGCTATTTGACCCAGAAGAAATATTGCCAAGCAGAAGAAGCAGGTTATCTTCTGTTGATTGTGCTTGAGGCTTCACTTGATGCACAGCTGGACTGGGACCATTGACACACATCCAAGGGTACAAACTTAAACATCCAGAAGCATCCAGCACACCAGGCACACTGCTTGAAGTTGAAGGCCCAGCAGTATTTGAAGCAAGCTGGTCTTGGACTCCAGAACCCACCATGAACATGTTACTACCTCCAAGATGAGCATCTTCTGTAGTATCTGGCACCATCAACTGCCCACAAACAGTTCCCTCAACCCTGGCATTCCTCACTGGAGTGGGCACCATCAGGTCAAGCCTACCAGCTGTAGTCTGTTGACACCAATGTTAGACCTGGTTTCTAATCTGGGCAGGTTGGGTCTAGTTTCAGAGAACTTGTCCATCCAGTCTGATAAGTGAGGCTGAGGCCAAATATTCCAGAGATACCACCATGTGTTGTGGGTTCTGTAGTTGAAGAAGAAGTTGAAGCAGCAACAGGAGGCTTGTACACAGCTCTGAAACCCACTATGGTCATACTTGTCATTGCTGGGACATCCATCATAGGTGGTATCCTCTGGTGTGGGTGAGGAGACATTATACTATGTGGCATGCATGGACTTGTTGCTCCAGAGCATTGCTGGGGAGTGGCAGGTGTGTGCTGGTGGTTTTCTATGTTTATATCTAGGCAACATGCATCTTTGACAGAGATTGATAAATCCAGAGGATCCCTAGACAGAGCTAGCAAATTGTAACACCCAGGTAGATCTCTGGGCCTGTTGATAGTGGTTCTACAGTCAGAAGATTCAGAGGAGTTGCTTGATATCATGTCAGCATCTCCTACCTTCCATCTTGTCAGTTGAGTACTCCACACTCCCTTCTCCTGTACAGAAACCCAGTTGGCTTTCTCACAGGTTATCAGTGTTTTGTCATGAGTCTGCACATCCAGCTTGCTGCTGGCTCCAATCCTTCAAGGATCAAACTCTTCAAGAGAAACATCACCATGTTTGTTGCACTAGCCTGTCTCCATGCCTAGGCCCACCATCAAAGCCTTGAGTACCCATTCTTCCTTAACAGTGCATTGTCATAACAACAAACCATGGGGCCTCTGCTACATGCACTTTCTACTTTTCAGACAAGATAAATTTGTTGTGATTTTTCAGACACACAAACAATATGCTCTGATATAGCATTATGTTGAGATTGTTCAATCACTCAGATAGAAAAAGTAGGGGAAGATAGAGATACTGTATTGCTAGTGGATATATGACCAGCTCAAGACTGGCATTCTTGGTACAAGTATGCTACCTATATACTAGTAATATCTGAGTCCATGCTGTTCCTACATGTATAACACAAGTATCATGCATGTAAATAATAAGTAATCAACTGCAACATGTGTATCTAATATAAAAAATGAAAGAGGGTCAGTACCCTCATGATATGCAGTAAGTGCTGGTGAATGCATGTTATGCATGTGTTGTCTGTGTGTCCATCTAATCTATGACTCCATGTGTCATGATAAGATAAGATATCAAAAAGAAAAGAAACAAATCATGACATGATTGATACCATTTTATATTGCTTTATTGTGAAAACCTCAGTAGTTTTAATCAGATACATTGACCTTTACTGTCAGATAAAAATTGGAAACCATGTCCATGTTGAGTGTGTACTGTTCTTGATCCTCCTTTCCATTCAACTCCCCCCTTTAAAATCCTTTCATTGAGAAGAAGAATTCATGAAGTTTGTTTATCATATTACACATTATTTCTGCAGTGGCTGAGGGTGTATATATGTGCTCTCAGTTGTTCTTTAGTCACCTTGTGATATTCTATCTACTTTCTTGCAGTGTAAGATCCATGCCATCCTATATACTAATTTTCTTCTCTCCATAAGCATTTCAAAAATGTCTATCCAGTTTGCTCTCTTGAATGTTGCCATTTTGTCTTTGATAGATATTCATAAAGTGTATTTTAAATCACACAGAGTACATTATTAAATACTCTCAAATGTAGGAAGGCAAAAGGTAGGACACAGATATGAATCCTATTTTTTGCCTTCCTGTCAAAATAAAGGTGTGTTGAAAATATAAACCATACCTCATGCCTTTCATTTGCCTTTTTGAAAAGAATGAAGGAGGAGGTGTGCCTTGTGCATGCATCATCATAATCCACATGCTACACCTTTCTTACTTTTAGCATGGCTGGCAGGCCACAAAGCCAGTTGCCAAACTACAGCAAATAAATCTATGCACTTCCTCAGCATCAACAGCTAAGATCAGTTACATCCCCTTGTGTTGAAATGGGAAGAGCAATAGAGCAGTACAACACTTGCAATGAGCAAGACAAGCTAAGGCTGAGTCCTGGAG
>JASFDD010000160.1:0-44453 GCA_036937055.1 Nidula microcarpa | reverse complement strand
GTCACAAGGCTGTATATTTGCCTAGGTCAAGCTAAGGAACAAGACCAAAGTACAAAAGTCTACTTATAGTAAAATACAATGGTCTGTGCACATTGTACTAAGTATAACTATTGTTCTCGTTGGCTAGTATAAATATAACTGTTCATGTGATAACTATCTATTTAAGAAAAGAGAAGTCACATAGCGGATATGAATCACAAAGTAAAGAGTTGTAACAGTGGATGCTCAGGACCAAGTATCCTCTTCCTTTCTTTCATCACTTGAAGTCTAAGAATTAATGCCCTCTTCCATTCCCCATTTTATTGTAATATGAGTGAAAAGTTATTATATTCATCATCATGATATATATTTTCATGATTGAGCTGAGTAGCATAGTTGTAATTGGCTTTCACATGCATGAGAAGTAGGTGGTGGAACACATAATCCTCTGCTCTATCTTCAAATGTGACTGAGGCAGATATCATAGCTGTAGCTTGACAACAGTTGTGTTGTTGTTCTGTCCTTTTCATGTGATCACAACTCTAGCAATGTACTAGTGGATGCATGTAGTAAACAGATGTTACAGTGCTTCTTTTTATTAGTGAAAATTCAAGCAGTGTCCTGATTCCTTGACAAAAGCAACTGTTATCCCATATATAACCATCTGTTACTCCAAGAAGTGTGTGATCCAGTTTACTCGCTATGAGAGGTAGGCCTAAGGCTTCTTTTTCTTCTATATTTCCACTGGCAGAAGTTTCTGCAGCTTGTTTAAATATCTCTTCATGAATGTAGTCATGATGCAAAAAGGCAAATATCCCCAAAACACAAATGCCATAGTGTGCTGCCTTAGAAGCTCTTGTATCTGACATTTTGCTTGCCCTCACCTCAATCTCCTTAAATGATAGCTCCCATGTTCCATAGACAGTTCTTTCATACTGGAAGGCACCTTTAAATTCAGGATCAGTCATCAACTCTTGCTGACATCTAAAGTATTGCCTCAGATAGTCATAGATGGTGCACAATCCAGATTGAATAGCAGCTCCAGCTTGATCAACAGCCAATGGAAGGCAACAGAGCTCAGCCACAATAGACCTGGCTTCCTTCCTAAATTCCTCTGAGGATTCATCCAGAGAGCTTGCATTTAAAAGAAGAGCAATAGCATTCTCTTCATCCATTTGGTCAATTTCCACTGAGTTTTTGAAGGAAGTTATCCTTCCCAGGCTGGATTTCTGCTAGTAATCAGAATGCCTCCCTTTTTTCCTGGAGGAAGAAACCTTTCAACCTCTTCTGGTTTTCTATCAGCATTGTCAAACACCATGAGCCAATTCTGTGATAATCTTGAGATCCAGAGAAGAACAGAGCCAGGGGAATCATCAACACCAGCAGATTGTGCCTCTGGAATGGTGGATATTCCTTTTAGACACTGTATGATAGTGTCTTCACTTGAGGCATCAATCCAGAAAATGTGTGAGAATCTGAATGACATATGGTTGACAATATATTTTAGCAAGGGTAGGGACTCAAGACTTACTGGTCAGAGATACCCTCTGTGAATTTCAAGCAAATCTGGGTCTTTCCAATTCCTCCCATCCCATGAAGAAGGAAGTATCACCGATTGCCAACTTCATCTACACTTTGTTGACAGAAATGAGCTTCTAATCTTTCGAGATAGCGCTCCTGTCCGGTGAAGAAAGCGCTAGATTGCGGCTTGAACATCAGCTTAGTTGATGACGTCTTCTGTTCTTCTCTAGCTGCATGAAAGTTAAAAAGGACTGCCTGCCTGTTATCATAGTTGATCTAATATATTGTTAGTGTCGAAGAATTGTTTATCTATACCGGTAAGGTGATTTACCTGCTGGTTTCCGCCGACAGAGTTGAAGGTGCTGTTATTGAGAGTATTATTGTGAGCGTTGTGGAATAAGTTGAACTCCATGACGGAGGGCTAGCTGCTGAACAATGCAGTAGAGATTGAAGGTGGGGGTTGGGAAGAAGGAGGGATCAGCAAAGCACTGCATGTAATCAATGGATTGAAAGCAGTGCAGTGTCCATCGGGATGACCCGAGCCCTCCCTACCCGTGGGATGCGCATCTCCAACACGCAGAAAGTACTTAAGCGCTCTGTTTTGATCTCCTGAGTACTGCGTTATGATGTGGAGAATAAAGACAACACTAAATCTGTCTCGAATGAAATTGACAATAAAAATAGGAATATATGACATAAACTAAGCGCTAGTTTATGATAAGGCCCGGAAATATTCAAGCAAACGTCCGCAATGCCGCGAAGATGTTGAGGCGAAATGCTGAGCAAGTGATGATTTCCAGTTGAAATGTATCTATTGCCCTCGTCATAATACACAGCAGCCTACGGAGGCCGAGTACAACTTAACTGAGTTGTGGCAAGCAAGAACACACAACCAACAACGGACACGGCCAGGAAAGCGAATGAAATCAGCCCGATTCACTAAGCAATCAGTGCGAAACGATGCTCACAGATCCCTGTAGAAGGCTAATTTCACCGTTGTCTCGAGTGTCAGACATGTGGAATGTGGGTAGACGGCGTGGTACGTTGCCTTCCAGTGCGCAATTCTGCGTCGAGCGTTGCGAGCACGGATATGGAGTACGATAGTACTTATGCCTGAGCAGGGTGCGTATGAGGAAGGAGCTGGGTTTTTCAGGCGGACGAATTTTACCTCTTGCCACATCAGTAAAACCCACCGCAGTGCCTGATGCTGGTCCTGGTCGACAGTTATACTTGCTCGTGGACACGACAATTCTTCCTATTGTTGGCTCCCATGAGGACTCGGTCGGGTATTTACTTGCTTCAGGAGCAAACAGTCGCATAGATTACTGGTTATAAATATACTACCCAGACCCCTAGACCATGGCGAGCAGCAAGACATGTACTACGAGAGCAGGGATCAGCTTGGAGATTTCGACATCTACGCCGAACGTTTCCGAGACCCAGCAAGAGTCCTGAAGAGAGGAAGGAAGAGAATGGCAGAAAGCAGAGCGACAGAACGGAACCAAGAGACCATGATGAAGGTGCAGAAGAATGTACAGAAGAAAGAACGTGACTCACGTGAGTCGAGATCAAGTAGCAATCAACGACGCGCTCAGTGTCACAGCGCCCCACACCGGTTCGCACCCATCACTGTGACGCTCATATCTCCTACTACTTAGATGCGACTGCCCGCCATCGCTACTGATGAACCGCAGTTGGCCCTAGTTCGTGCATCGCCTTTCTCTCCTATCAGGATCGCACAGTGCTCATCCGATGTGCTTTCCCTCTTTCCAGCCTCCTCCGCGACCGCTACGACAACCTGTCCCCTCGCGACGGAAGAGCAGCGCTCGCCAAGCTTTTATATACTCTGCGACAGGTGAGTCCATCCAGGTCCATACAAATGTAGCTCTCTATCCATATCCGTATCTCCCTTCTCCTATCCCGTACAGACACCATCGGTACCCATATATCTCCCTGATCCGCGTCCACATTCATATATGTACACATGCCCTCTTTTCTCCCCCTCCCCTATCCTCCTTTGAACGCTTATTTACTAACCATGCTCCGCCCCATGCAGGTAAACACTCCGATTCGCCAAACTGAAGCGCAGCGTGCCGCGGAAGGCAAGGTATTCATAACTGAGTATGTCCTCGATTCCTTTCCCTTCTCTTCCCTCTCGATCGCTTTCTCCTTTCGCATCTACTAATCTCTCCCACTCTCTTCAACAGACGCAGGGAAATGCCACAGCGCGATCGTCCACACCTTGTGGGAAATGTCCAGACTCACTGAAGTATGTCGACGAGAAGCGATGTGCAGGCGGTGGTGGGCACGAAGAAGTTTGCGGGGGCAGTACTTGATGGGACATGGGCAGATACAGACAGAGTGAGTATTCCTTCGGTTTTCGTTTTGATTGGGATGGGTAGCAGTAGAATCCTTGTGATTCGCTTTCGCATTTTCCTTGGCCTTGTTGCTCTGCTGTGCTTTCTCTTCGCTGTCCTGGCTCTCTTCCGCTTGTGTAGTCCCGTTTCACCTTTCCAATACCATCCCATTTCCGTGGCTTTTAGTCTTCTCCTTCTTTGACGAGCACGAATAACAACACCGACCGACTTTTGTTCTCCTTTCTTGCCAGATTCTGATGGCACAAAGCCTCCTGAACAGATCCACGCTGGGCATGGAGCAGATGCTCAAGATCAAGTGTGCATCTCCATCGCGGCGAATTATACAGTTCCAGTGATTTGAGCGTACGTTTTCATTCCTTTCTAGTATTTATTCTATTGTTGCTAATTAATCAATTAGTGCGCATAATCTTCTTCGCAGTACCTCGGCACGAAACTGGAGAAGAGTTCGCATAGTTTCGGGCGGCTGCGGGCGATATGTAACCGAAGTTTGCGTCAATCCCGACTTCCGGCTGCCTCGCGATACTGGAAAGGAGAAGATCGTGGTGTACGTTGCCTGTTATATTCCTTTTCCACCCCACACCTCCTCTTTCCCTGTTCTTCCGTTTTTCCTATTCTCACTTATTTCATGTGAATTATCTGCCCTCCTTCCCCGCCTGTTCTTCGCCCCTTCATCCCCTAATCCCAGAGTTCTAATCATTCGCCGCCACCTACAGTTGCCAAGTGAAGTGCCCAGTCAAGTTCTACGCGATCTGCCTCGTAATGCACGAGCTTAAGACGACAATCCTGTCCATCAGTCGGAAGCTGAACTAAGTGGAGAATGAGCACGGCGAGCACAGAAGGGTCAGGAAGTACGTCGCTTCCCGATCTACTTCTGCGCCATCTTCGGGGCCAGTGGCTGGGAGGGAGGTGACGATGGCTGATTTCGTCAACGTTTTCCGGTAGCGGCAGCGGAGGCACTTAGCTAAGGGCGACGAGCATGTCTGCCGGGTGAAGAGCTCGCGAGGCTTGAGGGGCTTTGGGCAGCTAATCTGTGATGCAGTATGACGGGCTTGTACGGTTTTCGGTGCATATCTTCCTCGCTCTCTATGTCTCAATCAGAGTCAGTATTATTCTATTTCCTGATAGACGATAGGATCCATGTAGCCATTGTTATATGTGCTGATGCAGCAGACGATGTAGATGACACAACCCATGCGACTAATTTAACGCCCACAGGTGACGCGGCCGACGCGGGGTACAACATCGGGATCGTGAGTGCGGGCACAAGAGTGCAGATCACTAAGTGTCGTGGTCCCGAAGGAGAAGCTCGCGACGCTCGACGGGCGTCTAGGGGTTAGCTGACGTCACACACCGGCGATGACGCAAAGCGAACTGTACGCTGACCATCGAGCTCCCATGGCGCCCTATACCGTTCACGTAAACATGCAGACAAGATGCACGATGTTCAGCTTGACCCGGATCTGGCCCCCATGGGTCCTTCACTGGACGCAAGCATTCTGAGGTGATATTGTGTTACAGGGCTAATCATTCATGGTCATTGGCACTGCGGGCGAACTGCCGAAGCCCCCAGAGAAACTGATTGTGTTTTTGGAAGGTGCGCCACGCCACAGAGCTCTCGCCACGCCGAACTATTCACTTAGGAGGTGTTGTGGACATGGATGATTCGGAGCTCGCAGTAGCGGTGTGTCTCTCTTCTTTGCTTTGTATCATTGGGTCGGGTGCTTATGATGTTGGTGATGATAGCTCGCAAAACCGGTGGGACTGACCAAGTACGTGCGTCCCATACCATCACCTATGGCATTCCTAACGCCACTCCCCCTAATATAGCTTAGGCAATACATGCTACATGAACGCAACTGTGCAAGTCCTGCGCGCCATCCCCGAGCTGCAGGTCGCCCTCAGCGCGTACGTCCCTCGCTTCCCTTCCCTTCCCCTTCCCCTTCCCCTTCCCCTTCCCCTTCCCCTTCCCATTCGCATCGCATTCCCTTTCACCTCGCCCGTGCTCACCCACCTGTCCCTCCAGCCCCACTCTCCAGTCCAAAACACCTCTCCCCGGTGCACTGCGCGACCTCTACCACAACATGTCCTGCACGACGGACAGCATTACGCCCATGGCATTTCAGCAATTCTTACAGCGGGTGCGGACTTTCTATCATCATTAAGGATGCTAGTTCCGATCTGGTTATTGCGAACACAGGTGAACCCCCAGTTCGCTGAACTTAGCCGGAGCGGAAAGAGCATGCCCGGGATGGCGGGATACGCCTAACAAGGTATATCCCTCGTCCTATTCTATCCGTTTCCATTCCCAAAAACACTAACCCCCTCCCTCTTTTAGACGCAGAAGAATGCTACAACACGATCTTGCACACGCTACGCAATGTGCCAGGGCTCAGCGACGCCGGTGCGGCGGGGAGCGAGGTGCAGGCCGTGGTGGGAGGGAAGAAGTTCGTGGAGTAATATTTGATGGGGGTTATGCGGCGGGAGTGAGTGCTTTCTTTGTTCGTTTTATGGGATGGGTTTTGGGTTTTTTTCGAGGTTTTTTCTTTGGAGGGAGGTGGGTGGGTTGGGTTTTGCGTGGAGGTAGGTGCGTGTAAGGGTCGGGAACGGGAGAGGAAGCGCCGCTTCTGGAGGGACTTGTGCTCTTTGACCTTCGCGGTTGAGTACTGGTCGTGCCTGCATTAAGCTTCACCTCTGTTAGCTGTCTCTTCTTATTTGTACAGGGTCAAAACACCGCGTCTATTCATATATAGGGAAAATGGCCGTTCTCTTTTTATGTATAGGATAGGATAGGATACATACGAGCGACATGATCATGGAAAAATCGGCCCTTTTCAGGGCTGAGCCTAAACAGGCATTCCGGAAGTTTCCGATATATGGTGCTTACTTGTAATATTGGCTCATGGTATGTTTTGAATGAAATAGGACCTCTGTAACCAATTTATTTGCTTAACTTCTGCTGCAGTGATAACTCAATCTTTTCATTCCAAATAGATATCTTCATCTTTGCTTCGTTGACATCCCTACTTGTGACTACCTCATCAATAACGCCGGTGTTCATCTTCAACACATGACTCCCTTCTCAGAGATGTACGTGCATCTTTCCTTCCAACATCCATTTCATACTAACGCGTACCTTATAATCCAGTGATCTCGACCTCCTTACTGAAAAGTTGTTTTCAACGCCATCGCTCCCACCCGTTTCAGGCGTCCCTTGCTCCCCCTCATCCAGAAATAAGAGACGAAGAAATTATCGTCGTCATGTCCATCGTTGGGTCGATCGAGCTCGGCGGCACGATGGTCGGGCTCAGCAATGCCTATGCGATGAGCAAGGCTAGTCTGAACATGTGCGTACAAATATCTCTAGTTACAGCTGCTCCTGGTGACTTACCCGTATTCCTTTAGGCTCGGTCGCAAGTCGGGAGGTGAACTCCGACCTTCTGGCATCACTGTCGCTCTCATTCACCCAGGTTGGGCGAAGACTGAAATCGGTGATGCCATTGATTCGTGGATGGCGAAGTATGCCCCGGATATTCCCCAGATCACACCTCCGGAGTCTGCGGATGGTGTCATCAAAGTCTCCAAGGGGGCCCCTCTGGAACGGAGTGACACTGCGTTCTATAATGTGGATGGAAGCAAGCTTCCGTGGCAGACGAGCAAGAGCTTTCTACAAATAAATAGACACATTACATATATTATATTTCCTTATCATTTTGTATCTTGGATAGCATATGCGCCCGCTCTAATATGAGGTGATTTTCATCTTCTCTCCGTCAAGGGTGATCATACCAGTGGACGCGTCGTCCCTCGCGTCTGCTCAACCACGCGCTTGTGTTGAATCCTCCTCTCCGTGCCAAACAAATCGAGTTTTTCCCTGTTTTCTGATCCGCCAATCCCTCTATCATCCCAACCACCACCACCTTCTCTGCAGCATCTAGAAACTTTATGACTGCTGGCTATATCCATTCAAACCTTATTTTAAGATCTGCGGATGCAAAATCTTTCATTGTAAGTTCGAAACCGTCTTTCATTATGACCGAATGTTGCTGACGCGTACATCGCAGTTTGGACACTGACGCGATGAACGTCGACTCCCAGATAACCTTTATATGGATAGCAAATCCTCTTAGGCTTCGTCATCAAAGGTGGGTACATCCTCCGACGCAACCCACTAGATGACGAGACTTCATGTCTAAACCATCACGAACGCCGGTTGTCACAGACAATCGTGCGCAATGTGTGATTATTATAATCCTAGTTATACTGAACCTTTCACATTTTATCCTTATAAATTTCTATATCATGCTGACCAGATCAGTTTTTAGGCTTTGCTATGAGCTTGGCGACAGCCACTTCGTAGAGCTTTGACGGTACCTGACGCGAACGGTACGCCGTTTCCGCTATCTTTATGTCTTCATCTTTTTTGTTCATATCTATCTAGCCAGAAGATCTCTTCTAAAAGAGCTAACTATGAGTAATGTCATCGCTTCTTGCGTTCGAAGTAGCTTCCAGGCGCCTACTTTTCGAACGCAACCAGTTGATTGGTTTTCAACGGCTCGAACGGCTTGCACGATGGAGGGGAAGGACTCAATAGTTGTGCTGTTGATGAAGTTTCATGGTGCAATAGGGTGACGTGGTAGCTTGCATTCGGGACGGATATGCAGGTACGTAGGATTTTTCGTGTACCACTCTTATAAGGTCTAATGTCCCCGTCTTCCTGCGCTGCAGGTGCTTCAAGTCCTCTACTAGCCTTTCATTTTCGGGCGTATGCCGTCAACATCGACCTGCAGTTATCTCATTTGACGTTGACTCACGCGTATCAGCCATTCTGTAAGCTTTGAGGCCAAATCCTCGATCTCGCAGGAGAGGACACTTCTGCGACGAGGATATGTCTTCAAACCTGTTCGTTCCTTGAGTGACGCCATCATCCACTGACCCGTCATCGGAGATGAGCATAGGAAGGCAATTTTCCTCGATGTGCCCTTCTGTAACGTCATGTTGTACTCAGCCATATGCTGGGACAGCATGCTTAGAATCTCTATGCCCAAAATAATCGATCTATTGCGCTTCCTTCACAATCTGGTGTGCTCCCGCCGCAACCTCGTCTTTTCCAGCCCAGATCTGGTACACCCACCTCTGGTGCCTGCGCTAGTGGGGACGTACGAGGGACATCTGTGGTGGGCTTATAAGAGGCATTTTCCAATCAAACATCCCTTCAGTCCCTGCCAGTCAACACACGGAGATGTGGCCACAAAACTGTGAAGAGGATCATGGAATGGACTTCGCCCACTGTCATTTACCCTTGCTGGTAAGCATATCGTTTCTTGTTCGCCTCAGATGATGAGACTCCATGTCTAATAACATCACGAACGCCGCTCGTCAACGACGAATGTTGCGCAATGTGTGATCGTTATAATCCTAGTTATACTGAACCCTATTCTTCTTGTCTGGCATTTCATATTACAATTGTACTAACCCATGATCTCTTTCATTAGGGTGTTGTGGAGAAAGACAATTGCGGTTTAAAGTCGTGTATGCAAATGTGCGCCACAGGGCCCCTATCGCCCCCTTATTGTGTTTCCGGTGGGAAGATATCATTCAGGCTTCCCAAGCCTTTCGGAGAACGCGACGAGCTCCTCCGCTACCTCTTCTACCAAATGGCGTTTCACTAAAGCCTTCCTCCACTGGCATACCCTTTCGGTCCAAAATGCCCCTTCTGCGCTCCCACCTTTCTCTTCAGCATACCAGCAACCAGCCAGCCCCCCATACACGGCGCCAACGGTATCGGCATCATTACCGAGGTTAATAGCCATGATGGCACCGTGCTCGAACGTTGTAGTCGCGAAGAAGCAATAGAGGGCGGCGATGAGAGTATGCAAGACGTAGCCTGAAGACGACAGCTGTTGCTCGCTGGGCAGGCTGTAGGGGAACCTATCTGATTCTACTGGCCCTCCGGGCTGTGTTTCGGCGATCAGTCGGATGAGGGGATGATGTGTGCGATAGTAGGCTTCAAGGTCTTCCGCTGTAGTGGGACGAGGAGGGGCAGTCCCAGGGATAGTCAGCGCCTCTTTCAGCTTCTCGTTCTTGTACGGGATGGTAGCGATTGCATCGAGCAAATCGAGCTTTGTGTACCTGCTTTCGGCGCCAGGATCACTCCTCTGTACGATGCGCGAGACCAACCGTGACCATATTTCGCACACCTCGA
Source organism: Nidula microcarpa (assembly GCA_036937055.1). Taxonomy (NCBI): domain Eukaryota; kingdom Fungi; phylum Basidiomycota; class Agaricomycetes; order Agaricales; family Nidulariaceae; genus Nidula; species Nidula microcarpa. The sequence goes on along the minus strand of JASFDD010000160.1, from coordinate 34,373 downwards.
CGCACATCGGATTTGGATGTGTGGTTCCGCTACTGCACCCGCCATATTCACCCGCTTTGCGTTCATCCCTCCAGTATGCTAGCCCTATTGGGATGACACGCATGAGGCTTCCGTTACCCGAGCATTGCTCTCCGCTCAGTTCATCCTGAACCCTTCGGAGACCCTCGTCTAGGTCATCAAGCGATGCATATATGGTGATCGCTCGCGAGATGGTATTTCCAATATCGAAGCAGCTTCCAGTAGCCGAGAGTTCACCATGATCATACCAACTGCTGTAGGCGTTAATCTGGTGCTTTTCATCGAAGCCTCCTTGAATTTTTGTGGTGTGTGATCTGGGCGATGAGGGGGGACTGTATGTCGCTAGAGAGCGGGCCAAGCAGAGCGTCATGGACGTATCGTCAGTCCAGACTCCTCTCGGAAGGCCGAAGTTGTGGTTGGGGATCATGGAATCTACGAATTTGAACGAGAATCGTTTCTGGAACTCAGCAGGACCTCCCAGAGCGTCTACGAGCGCTGTTGAGAGGATAGACAATCGGATTTTGGTCGCATAGGACGCAGATGTGAGATACTGTTCCCGAAGAGCAGTCAATGGGGGTGGTGTCCCGTTTGATGCTATAGACGGCACGCTCGAACGAGACGCTTTGGAATGCATTTTGAACTTCCAGGATGGCATGAGAGATGGGAGTGTCGCGTTCTTTCTTTGCATTCTTAAACGTTATGTATATCACCACAGTGCATTGCAGTCCACTGCCACGGCTTGCCCACACTGCCACCTACTCATAGAGTTAGGGCGTTCAGGAACCGATTGTTATATGATCTGATATTGAGAGAATAGATGACATTGGCACAGCCTGGTACCGCACCGTGGCAGACACGCCTCACTAAGTAGATGTGGCCTAGCATTTGAAATAGGTACAACAGTTCGGTGATATCGATGGGGTCTTACTGGACGCGGTGTTCAATGCTGCTCATTACACGATGATAGCCCAAAACGTTTGATAACAGTGTTGAGGCTGTAAATGCGCCAATCTCTAGAATGGCGTGAGGGATGGGAGAGTTGTCCTTTAATGGCAAAGTCGTTTTCAAGGGTGTGCTCTATAGCCTAAATAGGAGGATTTCAACGATCGTAAAAGCACTCGTTCGGAAGGATAAATACCTCGTCAGAGAAAATGCACCAACTCCAAGTTATATGATAGGCTTGAGCCTGAGTCGAACAGGCCTTTTCTATGGCAGCATTCCTCTATTCATCATATGTGACAAACGAGGGACCGCTCCGCTGTCAAGCCGTTATACTCCAGAGCCGTGCCATTAACTTGATGCGACACACCAGTCAGTAACGGATCGCGATGATAGTCTTGAAGCTGTTGAATCTTGCCAATGGACATAGAAAATTTGAAATGCGAGCCTAAGAAGATTTTCAGGGATTGCAATTGAAGGGCACTCGTGCTGAAGAGGTGCCTGCTGCATCAGAGAAAAACTTTAGAGAAAGAATAACTCGATAGGCTTGAGCCTGAGTTGAACAGGCGTCGTCTGTGGTAGCTTTCCTTTGTCTCATCATATGTGTACAGACGCAGGACCGCTCCGTCATCAAGCCATTATTATGCAGAACGGTGCCATTTATTTGAGGGGGCGCACGAGTGGGCTGAGGATGCGCGTAGAGTATACATATGAGGATGACCCAGAAGCTAAGGGATGAAATTATAGTCTGACTTGGAAATTATCAGGGATCGTAAAAGACTATTGATTTGGAAAGATACGTACCACATCCCAGAAAAAGGAACCGATATTGCACTAATCACGGCGACGGCTTGAGGCTGAGTCGAACAGGCGTCTTCTGCATCAATATACACAGGAACATGGCAATTTAAGGGATACAGGCCCGGGACCACTCCGCTACCAAGCCGTTGTAATGTAAAGTGGTGCCATTGACTTGAGAGGGCGCGCAAAAACTTGCGGACTGAGTGTAGAATATATGATTATGGCCAAGAAGTAGGAATACGAAATTCTAGCTTAAGAGGGCTGTCAGGGGTCGTGAAAAGCACTCGTGGGGAAGGATACATACCACATCAGAGAAAAAGAAATCGGTTACATGCGCGGCCGTTTTCGGCTTGAGCCTGAATCGAACAGGTGTCTTCTGTGTCATGTTTTTACAATGCTGGCTTATCACATGGTGCAGACGCGGAATCCCCCCGCTATTAAGCCTTATAATGCGAAGTGGTGCCACTGACTTTACGGGACGTGCGAAAACTTGAAAACTGAGCGTAGAATATATGATTATGGCCATGAAGCTGAGATACGAAATGCTAGCTTAAGAAGACAGTCAGGGATCGTAGAGAATACTCGTCTAGAAGGGTACGTACCTCAACAAAGAAAATGTGCGAGTTTACACCACATATGATAGGCTTAAGCCTGAGTCGAACAGGCGCCTTCTGTGCCAATATATATGGAGTTTCCTCGTATTACAATCGGATACAGATGCGAGACCACTCCGCCATCAAACCTTTGTAATGCAAAGTGGTGCCACTTCTTTGACGCGACGCGAGTCGGCTGATAATTATGCATAAAAAAACTGGACACGAAAGCTAGGCTAACTTGAAGATTTCAGAGACAGCAAAAAGAGCATTCGTTCGCAAAGGTACGTGCCACATCAGAGAAAAATGAATCGGTGCATTTGCATTATTACGATGGTTTGAGCCTGAGTTGAACAGACGTCTTCTATGCCAATGTCGACCTGGCCTCATATGGTACAGATGCGGGACCGTCCCACTATCAGACCGTTGTAATGCAAGGCAGTACCGTTTACTTGACAGCACACAAGTTAAAAGCTCGAGGACTGGCGTAGAGTGTGCAATGATGGCTTTGAAGCCTGAGCAAGGAACACTAGGTTAACTCGAAAGATTTCTGTGATCGTAAAAAAGCATTGGTTCGGAAGACCACATACCACATCAGAGGAAAGAAATTACGAAGCATATCGTTATCGGCTTGAGCCTGAGTCGAACAGGCATCTTCTGCACCAATATAGATTGTGGCCCGACATGGTATCGGATACAGGCGCGGGACCGCTCCGCTATCAAGCCGTTGCAACGAGGAGCGGTGCCATTTGTTTGAGGGGACGTACGAGTTGGCTGAGGATGGGGGCAGAGTGCACGATGACGGCCTTAAAGCTTGGGCATAAAATGCTAGGCTAGCTTCAATTGAAGGTTTCAAGGATCATAAAAGAGAATTTGTTCGGAAGAGTACGTACCTCATCAGGGGAAAAGAAATCGGAATACTGCCTCTCGTATTTATAGGCTTGAGCCCGAGTTGAACAGGCGCCTTCTGTGCCACTATCTGCTACTTCTTGTACATGGGTGCAGACACGGGACCACTCCGCTAGCAAGCCGTTATACTTCAAAGCGGTGCCATGAACTTGACGCCACGCGCCAGTAATGGATCGCTATAATGGTCTTGAAGCTTTTGAAGCTTGTCAATAGAAATCGAAAATTGAAATGTTGCTTAAGACGATTTTCAGGGATTGTAAGATCAAACAGTGTACAGGTGCGGAGCCCTATCAAGCCGTTGTGGTCGAAAGAGGTGCCATTAACTTGTCAAGACGCACGAATAGATCGAGGACCGGGGCCTAGAGCAATTGACGTTGCCCTCGAACCTCGAACCTTGGATATGAAATGCTAGGTTAACTCGAAGGCTGTCAGGGATCTTATCGTAAAAGACAGCTCATGCAACAAGGTGCTTACTGCATCAGAGAAAATGGCGATAAGGGAATGCCCATCGGCTTGAGCCCAAGTCGAACAGGCGTCGTCTGTATACGACATTCAAAATGGAGGTTCATAGTGTACAGATGCGGAGCCGCTCCGCTATCAAGACGTTGCAGGTGAATGGGGTACCGTTTACTTGACACGATGTACGGTTTGGTTGAGGAGTGGTCCTAGAGCGCGAAGATACCGATGTTTGATTGGGGAACTATTCGGTTTTGTCGGTGATTCGGAGGATCGTAACTTCGAGGACCCGGAGGCGGAAAGTGGACGAAGGATACTCACTGCATCAAAGAAAAACGTGCATAAATACTTCGCACTGGCTTGAGCCTGAGTCGAACAGGCAAGGTCTGTTTCCGAAGTTGTGATCTTAGAAGCGGCATGAGGTACAGATACGGAGCCGTTCCGCTATCAAGCCGATGAGGGGGGAAGAGGTGCCATTTATTTGACATGCACGTCGCTGGAGACTTCAGCTTGATTGAACAAGAATATTGAAGGAGAAACATGCTAATTCGAACGAGGTTTAACTTGAGGAACGAAGAAAAAACGAAAGTAGTGTAATTAAAGTCTGAAGAGGGCCCACACCTAGTTCGAACAGACTACGTGGTGAGACCCAGAGCGCAAGGCGACATCAAATACCACCATCGAGCCGCTGAGAGTAGACGTGCTACCAGGAGGAAGAGTGACAGAAAAGCGACCACCGAGATAGCCTCGAGGCCTGACAGGATGCGACACACGATGTGGTTGTATTCATATCACATGGCAATTTAAATGACGCGCCCGCCAGAGCAATTTCACATGCGAGGCGCTAAAGATATCCCTCCTCATCATCGCATCCTGAACTATCCCGAACACTGTAAGATTCCACACATCGCCAGCTGGGACGCCCTCCCCGCCCCATGGCCATCTTCTCCAAGCCGCTGCGCCCCCTCCCACGCAAGCCCGCCCTCCTCCTCGCCTTCGCCCTCCTCCTCATCCTCCGCTCGCGGGTCGCTGATGTCCCGGGCTATCTCATAGGTCTACTGAAGAATGTAGCTGGGAAGAAGAGAAAGACCGCAGGGATGAGCAAGAGCGAGCAATTGGATGTTCTGCAGCGCGTGTATGACGTTGATGAGGCGGGGAATAAGGTGCTGCTTGTGCCGTATCAGAATCGGATCGTAAAGGTTCGTCCTGCTGCCCCTACCATACATTCAACACCTAACCTTACCCGCCCCTCGTGTAGGTCCCGATCCACCCCACTCCCCCCAGCAAGATCGCCTCTGACAAGCGACACTTCCCCCCGCTCCCCATGCATGCCAAAACTAAACCGAACATCGACCGCGCCTTCCTCCGGCAGCTGCGCGCCATCCTCGCGCGCATCGCGTTCCCGTCGTGGCACAGCAAGGAGGCAGCCATAGTCGCCGCGCACAGCTTCTTCCTCGTCATGCGTACGGTGCTGAGCATCGTGGTTGCATGGCTTGATGGGAGGATTGTGAGGGACTTGGTGCGTGCAATGAGTTCTTCTTTACCTTCGTGATATTGATAGAATAATGTATAGGTAAAAGCGGACGGGAAAGGCTTCCTTAAAGGCCTCGGGCTCTGGTTCCTCCTCGCCATCCCAAGTACCTACACCAACTCCATGGTTCGTCCCCCCCTCTTCGCTTCCTTATCACCCATACCTATAAATAAATCTCAACCTATTCATGTAGATCCGCCACCTCCAGTCCTCCCTCTCCCTCTCCCTGCGCACCCGCCTCACGCGGTACATCCACGACCTCTACCTCTCCGCCTTCCCCGACCTGCGGTACTACCGCTCCGGGCTCGAGGGCGTCGACCAGTACATTACCGCCGACGTCGAGGCATGGAGCGACAGCATGTCCGGTTTATAGTGCGTTTTCTCCCCCCCTTACACTCCTTCGCCCCCCGTTAACCGGTTCTTCGGACCCATCCAACAGTGGCAACATCCTCAAACCCTCCCTCGACCTCCTCCTCTTCACCTCGCAGCTCTCGCGCTCCCTTGGGCTCCGCGGCACGCTGCTTCTCTTCGGGAACTACTACCTCACTGCGTTCATCCTCCGGCGGGTCACGCCCGCGTTTGGCCGTCTCGCGGCGGTGGAGGCGAGATTGGAGGGCGAGTATAGGGCGGGGATGGGGAGGGTGGGCAGGGAGGGGGAGGAGGTTGCGTGAGTGCTTATTCCTTGCGGATTTGCGTTTGATTATGCTTGGAGGCTGGAATGTTCCTCGGATATAGGGTTTCCTCGAGCCTCTCTCTGGGTTTCTTGTGCTTTCTTTTTCGTTGACCTTTCTCTCTCTTACTTTTGGTCAAATTTGCACTTCATACTGATACCCTTCCCTCTCCTCTCCTACAGATTCTATGACGGCGGCGCCCGCGAGCGGGACATCCTCACACGCGCGTACATGCGGCTCATCAAGCACGTAAATTCAATATACAAGGTCCGTACCTCCTTCCCTTCCTCCCTTAAATTCCTTCACCATCTCCCCTTTTCCTCTTCCCATCCATTAATCCCTACCCCCTTTCTTCTTGTAGATCCGAATAGCATACGAATGGACAGAAGACTACGTGATCAAGTACCTCTGGTCCGCGGCGGGGTATGGGCTCATCGCAGTGCCGATTCTGTTCACGCGCACGAAGCGCTCGCTCGGAGTCCAGACGGAAGCGGAGGGTGAGAGGAGAAGGGAGAAGGCGGACGATGCTGTTGCCGGACGGACAGAGGGTGTGTTATAACTTTCCTATTTTCCTTCTGCATGACCAAGTGATACTGACGTGCTGTCTGCGAACAGCGTACATCTCCAACCGGCGCCTTCTGCTCTCCCTCGCCGACGCGGGCGGGCGGCTCATGTACGCCTATAAAGACCTCCTCGAGCTCGCCGGGCTCACGACGCGGCTCTACACCCTCCTCGCGACGCTGCACAACCTCCCTCCGCTCCCGCGCGGCATCGAGGTGGTCCAGTCCGACGGGGAGGGCGAGATCCGGCTCGAGCACGTGGACGTGCGTGTGCCGGTCGTGCGCGCCGCGGGCGAGGAGGCTGAGGAGGATGTGGAGGAGGAGGATGTGTCCCCGCCACTAGTGAGGGATTTGTCATTGGTGATCAAGGAGGGAGAGCATCTTATGATCACGGGCTCGAATGGGGTGGGGAAGACCGCCGTCGCGCGTGTGATTGCTGGGCTCTGGGCACCGTCCCCTTCTTCCTCCTTCTCTTCCTCCCAACCCCAACCCAGCATCACCCGCCCCCTCGCCTCCTCCACCCCGAACGCACGCAAACCCATCTTCGTCGTCCCCCAGCGCGCGTACATGCCTGTCGGCTCCCTACTCGAGCAGGTCATCTACCCGCACGCGTACGCCGACTTCCTCGCGTCGGGCAAGACGCTCGCAGATCTGCAGGAGATACTGGAGACGGTGTTCCTGGCGTATTTGCCGGAGCGCGAAGGAGGGTGGGGGACGCGGAAAGAGTGGCGCGATGTGCTGAGTGGGGGAGAGAAGCAGCGGATGGGGCTGGCGAGGGTATTTTATCATCGGCCGCGGTTTGCTGTTTTGGATGGTGCGTGGTGGCTTTTATTTCGTTCATCAGGTTGAAAAGGAAGCTGATTTTACGATGGACCTTTGTAGAGTGCACGAGCGCCGTGTCCAGCGACGTCGAAGGCCGGATGTACGAGGCCGCCAAAGCGCAGGGTATCACGCTCATCACGATCTCTTTGCGCCCATCGCTGCAAAAGTACCACACGCAGCTGCTCACCATCGCCGGAGACGGCTCGTCCCGCTGGACTCTCACGCGCCTCGGCACGGCGGAGGAGCGCATGGGCCTCGACCGCGAGATCATCACGCTCGAACGTAAGCTCGCGGAAGTCGAGGCGTGGGAGAAGCGCGTTGCCGTGCTGGGGGGATTATTGAGCGTGACGGAGAAGGTGAATGAGGAAGAGGAGGATGAGGGGATGGAGCCGGTGCTTGGGGAGGAGAAAGAGCGAGGGGGGGTGGAGGGTGAGGTGATTGAGGATAAGATGGAGGAGGGGGAGGAGGAGAGTAGCAAGTCGGAAGATGGTGTTGTCGTTTAATTTATGGTTCTAGATGGGTGGAAAGGTATTTGTAGTCCATTTAATCACGGAGGAATTTTTTTTTGTTCAGGCTGCTTGTGTTGCCCTCAGCTTCAAGCTTCAACGTGCAGTTGCTGAACAACTGGAATGAACAACTTTCCAACCTACTTTCCAAGTCAGCGCGGCTGATCACGTGAATAGGCGACGCGTGACGGGTGAAGCATGACTGTAACGCGTCAAGTTTCAACTTACCTCTCTACCACGAACCGTCCTCAACTTTCCTAATCCAGTGGCCCTTCAACTCAAAGCCATACCACCGGAAGCGTGGATAGCCTCAGTTATGAATTTACTGTGCAGTAATAAGACGTTCATACACAGCCCATGAACTTGAAACAGGAGTGCCCCAGAATAAGCTCTCCTCGGGGGTCGGACCGTTCCACTTGCTGCTTCTTACCTATCCCATCCATAAACGGGCTCTACGGGGATTCATTCGACTGCAAACAACTCACACGTCCCCTTGCAGAACATACGCTTGCGGTGAGCACGGTTTCGACCGGGCATTCTATAATGGCTTCTTTCCAGACGTGTCAAAGAATCTGTGTATAACTGCTGTTTATTGCACTCATATCGCTGATTTCCATCCTCCAGCATGCGACATGTGTATTTTGACAGCCCCCTCTCCGCTCGAGACTATCGGGATGGAACTGAGAGTCCTGCTTGAAGCCGTTCAGTTATTTAGATTTGGAAGCTGTTATCTTCGCTCCGGAGAAACTGGAAGTTGAATCAATTTAGCCATACTGAGGTTCATGTTGACGGCGATACAGGAATTCCATACGGCGAATGATGAAGACTTGGGTACTTTTCCATCGTTTCTGTCAAGACCCTAGTGCGTACTCTACACGTTTATACCGAGCCAATGTTCTCACTTCAGACATTTGGTTTCTTGACAGAAGGAATGCGAATGCTCATTTGGCTTAAGTTATGGGTGCCAATTGCTTTCCCCAGAGATGTAAACTGTATACTCCGTACGACTCTCGGTCTCAGTGGACGGCAACATTGATTCCCGAAGCAGTGCGAAGCATGAGAATATATCACGATGAATGCAGCCGGTGCGGACGTAGATAACACGGGATGGGTGAAGGCGCTGATAACAGGATGTATACTAACACGTCGTAAAACTTTATGTTTGCCAATTTTGAACTTTCGGATTCTAATCGCTGGCTCCTTGTTTCTGCCTTCCTTTCGCAATGGATTCGGCCGTTCCAGACGAAAAGGCTTCTGCTCGTGTTGGACGTGTTGTAAATGCTAGTGAGGTCGACATTGCCGCGCAATTAGCTAATGAGACTGTTGAGCCTTTGGATCCTGATGTTGCAGAGCGCCTGAGGTATGCTATGCCACTTCTAGAACTCCTTGGTTATCGATGACAATTCACTCTCAGGCGAAAGATCGATTTGCATATCATGCCTCTTATGTGCAGTACGATGTCTATATTTCTTCTCGTCTGAAATGTATGCTCATGTCTGGTTTTAAGTCATGAATCTGTAACTTGCCAGTTTCGAAGGCGAGTATTCCGGCGCTAAAGCGTCTTTTTAGGTTGTCTTGGGTCGACAAAGTAACTCTGGGACTGTCAGCGATATTGGGAATCATGTTTGTAGCTTTAATACTCGTCCCACTTTCACGTCCAATTGATCGCTTTCATCAGTCCCGGAGCACATCTGAATCAAGATGAGTTCAATTGGCTGGGAACTATTTTTTACCTCAGCTTTTTGGCATTTCAGGTATATCTTATACAACCCTTTGGTATCATAACAAATTGACGTCTCTTTTTTAGTACCCACAGAATCTAGCTCTTCAAAGGTTTCCGGTAGCGAAATGGATGAGGTGTGTCCTTAATAATACTCTTTGAATATCTAGTTAATACATTTTTACGAAGCATAAACTTCTTCATTTGGGCGATTGCGATCTTCAGTCACGTCGCTTGCAAATCGTTCGGTGCATTCTTAGCTGTTAGAATTATCCTGGGCATCAGTGAAGGTACCGCACATATCTTTCTATTTTGTGATTATGAAATGGAACTTTTCTTTATGTAAGGCGCCGTTACTCCGGGATTTATGATAATCTCATCCATGTTTTATACACGCGAGGAGCAGACAAAGCGTGTGGGGTATTGGTGTAAGTTTCTTGTGCCTATTCAATCTTAATATGATGCTAAATTTTATTCAGATTTAATGGGCGGCATAGGTATCATATTTGTCAGCTTATTGACTACAGCAGTACTGCAAATACCTGTACGGCATTCCATTACTCTGGCTGCTTGGTCCACTCTCATATAATTCCACACGAAGATACATAGATTCATGCCGTGGCAGTGGTGAGCGTCAATAATAGCATATGCGATGTCTGATACATGCTAAGAGGACACCAGGTTGATGATGATAACTGGCATCCTTACGTTCATCACATCTCAAGGTTCTTTTTCCCAGATTCTCCCACTACTGCTTACTTTTGACGCCTGAGGAGCGTATCTGGGTTGTCGAGCGAATTAAATCCAACCAGTCTGGGATTGAAAACAAACGTTGGAAACGAGAACAGTGAGAAGAAGAAATTGTCCCTGTACATGATCTAATTTTGTCTCTCAGATTCATATAGGCGCTATGTGATCGGAAAATATGGCTAATGACTGCATCTGCTGCCTTGACGTATGTTCTGCCCAGTAAATTCCTTCAAAAATCTTCTTACATATTTATTTCTTCAGTAATGTTTACGGCTCTGTATGTATTGCCTTAATTCTAAAGGATTTTTGGTGAATGATAATGGTTTTTAGGTTAGCAACCAGAAACAGTTAATCATCACACAGTTCAGTTTTGCTGTCGTGGAGACGACGTTGATTGGATGCGTAAACGACGCAGTGTTCAGTACGTCCTTAAGATTCAGTCTAGAGTAATTTATATTTATATTAATAGTTGTTACCGTAAGTCCTCACCATTTGGATCGCCATCACCGTAGCGTCGCAGAAACGCATCGGTCATGGATTTGCAGCGGCGGGTATGTGCATCCCTGGTATTCTCGGGGCTATTCTTCTCGACACCCTTCCGTCGCATAATAAAGTTGGGCTGTTGTTCTCGTTTTGGGTTGCAAGTATAGATATTCCCTATCCACCTCCATAGTATACTGAATAACTTTAATTAGCTTTTTGCGGAGCCTCTTTTTGTGATAGTGTTAGGATGGGTTGGGTCTATCGCTAGCAGACATACGAAACGTAAGGTATACACATACTTAGTCCTTGAACACTCATAACCCTATTACGCTATCCTTATTTAAAGGAACGACTGCAAGTGCCATGATTCTCATCGCTTCATCGCTGGGTAATGCAATGGGGAACCTAATGTGGAGGAAGCGGTATCAACCCCGGTCCTTATAAAACCTTTTGGGTTGCATGCCACTGTATTAACACTTCTCTTGTCTCACAGAAATCGCATTCCATGGACAGTCATAGGCGGCTTTAGTGTTTTATCGGGGCTGCTCCTCCTTATACTGAGGCTCATTTTACAAGCAGAAAACAAACGACGCGACTCCGAGGTGCATGATGACACTTACGATGATGTTTATATCCTTGATGTGCAGTCCGATGGTATGGCTGTCGAGAAAAAAGTGGACAAGGTATATCAATTCTTTGCAACAAAATCATCATCTCGTTTCCAAAAATCTGACCGACATATAGGCTTTCTTAGGTCTCACGGACACTCAGAATCGGGATTTCCGCTATTCGCTATGATATTTATTATTCGCTGTCTCCGATCACGATCTGTCATATTTCGCATTTTCATCCGATTATTATGAGAGCCTGTAAATACCATGAAGGAGAAGAGAGTTCTGTATATAAATGTGCGAGTAATTATATGATCACCGACGCATGGTCAATCGAACTGACTGATAACCGTCTTCGACGAACCGAGTGCCGCTGCTTTGATTGAGCATAACTCCTATGGCATTGTTCCACGGAAAGCGATTCTTCCCATCCCTATTTTGCTGCAGGTATATGTACGCGTTTGACGCGCGCAGTCGAGATGTAGTTGCCTCGTCCATAATTGTGACTAGCCCTGAAAGCTTAGGATGGCTCGTGAACTGTTCCGACAAAGAGCGTAGGAGATCTTGGCGACTTTCGATCGCAATGCAGTAAAATACAGTGAGCTTCCAGGCTTGGGCTTTATGGCTCTGTTGTGTTCCTTATACATGCCCTCGACGTGTCGAGCGATAATGGCAAAGTCGTTTTGTTTAGCTTCGGCGATCTCCTTCGGCCCTTGGCCAGCCCATCGCTCCACATCTTCCCATGGCTGTTTAAAGTGGATGTCCTTTGCGTTCATCAAAGGGAAAAATACCGTGTCCATCCTCTGCAAAAGCCTCTTTCCTTCCTTTTCCGCCTCAGATATCAAGATATCCATGATGAAGTATCCTTTGATGAAACTGTTTCTGTCTCCAGATGAAGGACGTTGAAGACAGGGTGAATTCGTTTTCTTTTTTTGTTCTTCGTTTGTTTCCGTTCTGGTCCGAGGCTACCATATTCCTTCATGTCGGCTTTGCGAGTTTCCGGCTTGATCTTCCACCCCGTTTTGGATCGTCCAGAATCTGAAACCCAATATGAATCAACTCAAGTAGAACATACTTTCAAAATGAAGTACTGACTTATACGCCAATTTTACTGTAATAGGGTGAGATTATCCTCTCGTATAAATCTCAATATCGTGCAATGTGGAGTAGTTCCCTACCAAGAAGTATGGTGTAGGCCACCTCGATGATATTTTTGCAGAGCATGCATCTTCTAGGTGGTATTCATGTATTTCGTGCGATGTAAAAATTCTGAGCCTGTTTCCTGCTTACGAGAGAATGCCAGGTCAAGACCTTTAGATTCCATCGAGTATTTTTCATCAGCATTTTTAAATGACTTGACGATGAGGCGGTGATAAATTATCAGGCACTTGTTTCCGTCGTAATCACCTAATAAAAGATGTCGCAAATGTGGCGAAAGTTGAAGAAATTGCAGGCTCTCAACCCCCGCTAACATATCTAAAAGTCGCTGCATTGATTAGGTGTTGCATACAATAACATCGACGCAGTTACGAAGGATAAGGTGATCAACCGCTTTCACTTACATGTTTGATAAATTCAGCGAATAAATCAAGAAAGGTGTGGAATATAAGATATGTGCCTGCGAACATCTGAAGGAAGTTTACATGGATTGCGAGTGATATGCCCGAATTTAATAATAATATCCAATAAATCGTGGCGGGGTAATATTAAAATAAAGTGCTCATAAGGACATCTCTAAAGTGCAATGCCCTACATTCATCTTGAATTGCAGGCCTCAAGACTTTATCTGTATCTCATCTGGTCCAAGAACATTATATGAATATAGCGACGCAAAAGATTAGAACTTTAAACGGAGATGAACGGAGACCTAGTACCCGGACCAAGCTCCAGACGAATTTTGGCTATGTGGTTCTTTATTCTGGTCGTAGCCACCTGTTTAAGCTTGTCCCGCAGAATAGGAGAATTCTGTGGAGTAAACCGGAGTCTAGTAACACGAGTAACGTTTCTTTGAAACTAGAAGGGCAGCCTAATATCTGGTCTGTCCACCAAGCAGTCGGTCGCTCTTCAGTGGTGTAATCATGGGGAAAAAAACCATCTTCGTTGTCAGCAAGGTCATCGAGATCATCTTCCCTGGGTGTCTTCTCAATATATGCTCGAAACCACGATTTACCGGCAGCTTCGCGTGCTCTTCATGAAGCAATGACCCCTTCTACGCGTTCAAGGTTCTCCCAAATGGCGTACATAGCATCTGGCCCATCCCAAGAAGTAAACCCATCCACCAGTCTTCCGATGTCATCCTTCAGAAGGTCAACGAAAACATGCGATGGAACGCCATTCTCCGCAAATTGATGATCATCTCCGAGGAAATGCGAACTAATGGACGTGTGTACGACGTGCGAAGGATATCGGCCATGAGCAGGATCAAGAGACTTATCAAGTGTGTGATGGATTTTTTGTTTGGGACGGCTGAATAGATATGCGAGGTTGTTCAGAAGCGCCCTTCACTGTTATCCGGCAATAGACATGCCCTGATAAACGAAATAAGTAAATGTAAAGAACTCGATCATGAAAGAAATGAGATGCTAATTTTGCATCCCTCGAGTCGAAATTAAATGCAATTGGTAAGGACTCCATTTTCCGCTCATAGTAGATTTTGAGATGAGTGGTTTTATTGCTGAATCCACAACCATCTGTCATCCGAATCACCCGATTCTGTTTAAAGTAAAATTATATCATCAGCATCAACGAGAAACACATATTCTAATCACGCTTGCGTGCGATATTTTCTTGCTTAATCATTGGCCCTGGAACTGAGTTGGAGAAGCCAAGAACGGTTCCTGATGCCCATTTGCACATTGGCTAACACAAATTCAGTCAAATAGTGTACTGAGAACACGATGTGAGGACTCACTTGGTCACGTTCTAGACTAAAGGATTATGGAAGTCATGAATATCAAGTAGCGACATGCCGGATATAGGAGAAAATATTCCATCTCGATAAATCTCGTTTGTGGGAAAAAGGAAGACATTGTCATCCTTAGAGAAACAAAGTTTGTAAACGCGACACCATAGGACGAAGGATTTCATTAAAAATAGCTCGAGTCTATTGTTGGATTCGTAAAGATACCACGAGAGGATTTAGCACGGATGAATGACGAGGACCCCAACTTCCGGGTGAAATGACAAGATGAACTTAAGGTGCACCATTCTAGGAGGATCTTGTATGCCTTTTTGGCAACTTGCTGCAGCCGAGCTCGAAACTTGACCTTTCCTCCGCACCACCCAGGATGTTCTGGATTGTGCTCTAGATCTCCGTATTTATTCGTCAGTAAGACAGATTCTTCGAGACCGAGCTCTGGCTAAGGACACTATGATATAAAATTCACTGCGTGAAATATATTGCAAGTTTGAGGAGCGCTTACTTTGGCAGCCCTTTCGTCCGCGAAAGCAGCAGAAGCGGTAGCTCCGGACTTTACGAGCACATTTACTATGAGCGATGCGGCTTGTGCGTTATTTCCTTTAAGTCCGTCCAGATTGGCGTTCGTAATGTCTTATTGTAAGTGACCCAGTGTCATGAGCAGGTTATCTCCCAACATATTCCAGAGCGTATTCCTCACCGGTTCATTTTCTTTTCTAGGTTGCTCGAATAAGCCGCCTACCAAACATGATATTAATATTCTGTTCAGAAAAGAAGTGGAATGTGTCACTATGACATACGGTTTCTTGGGGTCCAAAGAGAAATCCAGAGTACGATCAGACAGAAGTGCTGGATTATCCTGATGCAATTTGGACGGGTGAGGGAGAGCCTCTTCTGCTTTGCGCTTCCCATTGGCTTTAAAAGATGCTTTAGAAAGAGAGTCGTTTTTTCACGTCGAATAAGATGAATTTATCTGAAGCACCTGATGCGAACGCGGTGGTGTTTGAAGCCCCGCTCTCCTTCCTTAGGCTGCATTTCGAATCTTCGTCGAGCTGACGACGAGTGTTAGTCGAATAATATCTCCCTCGTATACCAGTAGAAATTTTTTACCCAGGTGGGAACCAGGGAGGACGAGCTCGATGATCCGCCTGGTCTGCGATGCGAATTCAATTTGACTAAGACAATTTACGGAGTCAGTAATCCAGCATAATGCATGTCAGTACGGTTGGACGTTGGCGTACAACTGTTGTCTTTCGGAGGGCCTGGAGGTCGAATCTCACGAGTCATTCCTGGTTGATTCAGAAGTAGGCGGAAAAGAGAAAGAGCGGCGAGGACATCTTCGCGACAACTGAATGAATAAAATTCATTGGGGAGTTAAATAGTGCTCTGAGAAGATAATTATAGGACCAGTTCTTACCTTCAAATTTCCAGTTGCACTTAGGGGGTTGAAATCCAATAAATGAGGGACTCCAAATAGAAATTTACTTATAACGATGTTCCAAATCGCGTCTTGTTTTGATTATGCTTCCAGTCATCGTTTATAAAGCGAAGTTTTGAATATTGAATGGCATGACTCGAGCTTGGCGTCGCAGCTTTCGACTTCTTTACACGATTCAGAACCTTGCGAAGAAGCCGTCCGAACACGACTACAGCATTTACGGCAACCTTCTTCAACTTTTTTTTACTACACAAGGTTCATGGCACGTTTGGCCCACGATGCTCGACTTCTAATATGATTGCAGTGACTTACTGTGAAGCTGAAAGCCGATCATCCGCAGTGCACTTTAGCTCCAGTATGTGTAGTCGGTTTACTGTACTCCTATCCCCTATGTTGACGTTTGACACTGGGAGCAGAAATCCGAGTCAGGTAACCCACGGGAAAATTGGCCCTTCAAAGTGATAGAGGTAAATATCACAACTTTTCCGCTTTCTCCGAGGGCAGTGTCTTGGGAAAATCACATACCTTCTTTAGTTTTAAGAATAGCACAACGCCCATCTTGACAGTCGTTCGACTTCTTGAATCACTATTCTGTGGATCCCCTGCTGTGCGTGGGGGCCTGATTCAAGTTATCTCTAGGAACAGCTACGCAGTGATCCACTTGAGAAGGAGATTAGATATCCTGGGATCCGGGTGTGCGCGCCCGAGGTTTCCGAGACCCCCAGCTGGTGAAGTATTAGCGTCTCTGGGAAAAGGAAGATGATTGGCGAACTTTATAAACGCCCCGCGCCAACCGCAACAGCCCATCACGAAAGTTCGCTGTCAAGTTTATCTCGGGCGTCGGTACGATCGATCTGGCAGTCATGAAATAGGGGGTATGAAATGTTCTGCTCCATTCATTGTAGTCTATGTACCATTTGTGTGTATGAATGCAAGTAGATGGGTGGGTATATGGATTGGTATATGGATGGGGTGTGGTACGATAATGATACATATGCGTAAAATAAAATGCTAGCGCAGGTGAATATGAATAAATTAACATAAAAAGTCGTAACCTAATAGCCCAATGCCCGAAGTATGATAACCCCAAGGAAAGAAATGAAGCGCGTGTGTGAGATCCTCGAGAGAGCCCAAGAGAGAGTTTAAATGGAGTTGGAGCGTCCCTTAACACGCTTGGCGTCGGTGAAAGAGGTAACGGCGGGGCGGGAAGACTCGCTGGCGCGAGCAGAGTACTTGTCAATGACACTCATGAGTTGGAGGTCGCGGCAAATGTCCTGGAGCCTCCTAGCAGCCTCACAACGCTCCTCGGCTTCGTCAGGGTCGCTGAAGGATGAGTCATCAATCGCAGTGACAGACACATCGATCCGCTTGAGGTTGGTGTAGAACTGGGGCCCGCGCTCTACGCGGAGGCTGAGGAATTCCTCGAGTGCCGCACAGACATCGACAACGTCGTCTTCGTAGCATTGCAGGGAGAGGTTCTCGATGGGAGAACCAGCGAGGTTCGACATCGTCTCGACAACACTATCGACCGGGAAGAAGGGGGAGATGTGCAGCTTGCGCAGGCGCGGGAGGGGTGTAGCAGCAGGCTTTGCAAAAAGGCTGTCTGACACCGATGTGGTGAGCGAGAACTCATCGACGGTTTTGCCGACGGTGGCCATGATGCGCTCTGTACAGATCCTATTGGCATCTTCGTCCTCGTGGTAGCAGCTGCCCAGATCAAGGACCTGGAGGCGGCAGGCAACAGGGGTGGTGGCCCATCGCTCGTCGCCCAAATGGGTATCGCGGATGGTGAGCTTACGGAGGGTAGAAATGCGCAGAAGAGAAGGAAGAGAGAGCTCCGATCCGAGCACCGGGTGGTCCGGGATATCGTCATCACCAACGACCAAAGGGACGTAGGGGTAGGCACCCTCGAGCTCCGGAGCATGAAGCTTGGAGCGAGAGATGCGGTCCAAGGAAAGTTCTTGAAGATAAGGAATCGAAGTAGCAATGGACACAACCAGACGCTCGCTCCTAAGAAAAGGAGAGAGTAAGTCCCATTTCATCGAAAAATATTTGAATATCGTGACTCACAGTGGAGTATTCTCCTCCTGCCCGCAGTTGGCGATTGTCAGTTGTTTCAGGTTGGATAGGAAGGGGAAGGGCGCAATGACGCTCTTATCCAGCGATCCGGCCATCCGCAATGTGAGCTTTGTGAGGCGGGGCGTCGCAGAGAGCAGCGTTATGACGCTCTCCGTCCGCGCGCACAGGGGAGTGGGAACGATGCTGTCGAACCTCTCATCGTCCTGGGTTGACAGTTCCAATTCTTGGATGTGCGAGTAATAGCCGCGGGGAACGTTCTGGAGAAAACGCAGAAGAGCGTCATAATTATTCAGTTTGATGATCTGTCAAAGATGCGCTTTAGTTAGGGTGGATGCCCGGCACCATCGGAAATAGCGAACGCACCTTGAATCTCGCTGCTACACACGCCTGGTACGTCCCTTGGTCCACCAGGGAGAAAGAGTTCACGTCCTCTGACTCCAGGAGATCGACGATGGCCAACTTCATCTCGCTCGGAAGACTGTGCCAGGTGCAGGAAGAAGGGGAGAACATTGTGCTGGAGAGGGGAAGGGTTGGGAGAAGGGTGCAAAGCGTTCACGATGAGGGACGATGAAGAGAAAATGTTGATAGTAGAAATCGAAAAAACGGATGTAGATTATATAGGAGGTAGAGTGCGATAATATATAGGTAAAGCGTTGATAGAGCCTTGTCCTTGTCCGTGGTCTTCGATTCGACCTCGTCGGGGTGAAAAAACATCGACACATAAATAGAGATTATTTGTCCATGTTTGCATCTGAGCTCATCTAGCCTGATATCGATAACTTCGAACACGCGTGATGCTGTCAACTTCGCCTCTCAAGCTGTGCATTGCCGCTCTGTTCATCTCTTCTCTCCGATTGTGAAACTCATCGCCAGGTTGTTGACTGAACATGATGCGTATCTAGGTGCAACATACATTTCCTTACATCATCTTCTGTTTTCGTGGGCCTTTCTGGGACGATGGTGTCGCACACCCGAACCTCCGAAGTTGATTCTGCTTTCCTCCTATGCTGACGCTGGTCCTCGACGTTATGTCCCGCATACCCCCTTGAGTACTCTGGGTTATCCCAGAAAAGAAGCATCTGCCTATCCCCACAACCCCCGATGCGTCAAGAGCCAATCGCAACACGAGCAACTGACATCCCGGCCCACGCGGAAATTCAACTTTCCTGTCATCGAGAATCCTCTCTTCGCAACACTGACATATGCAAGTGCCCGGAATAGATTATCCGGGGCCTACATCTTGGCGCTATCCCGCCACCATATCAAAATTTGCCAGGGTCTCTGTCCTGCCTTGGAGTTTCATTCTCAGCTAAAGCTTAGTCTTTGAATGCACTGCGGCAGCACAACTCGTCTCGTCGTGGTATGTCATATGGACATTCATCGGGACACTATACCACGGAAGACCTGGCATGAAACTCGGAGCGGCAGCAAATGTTGGTATGGACACCGACTCCGAGCTCTCGTCGCGTTTACAGGGAGCCGTCATGGCCAAATTTGGACGCAGCCGCCCTCCGAGCGCTTCGGGCGCAACACTTGTACCGATGCTGTCGGTGAATGATGTACCTGGAATCAGTCGCGCCCTGTCTGCAACGAGCCTCGTCGAAGCCTCGTTGCACCTATACTTTCATGTGCCCATCTAATCATTCTCCCGCTTACACCTTTCATGGACTTCGATCCGTCTCCAAGGCGCGTCAATGATAAACCTTGCTCGGCTCATGCTCTCTGGTTTCGTTCACTGTGTAATATGACTCTCGCTCCCACTGTCCTCCTTCAACACCGGAATACTCCTACAATTACCAAGGACTGCGCACTCGCTTATTCTACGCCGAATGCACACGATTGCATGGCATGGCCGACAGCACCGTCTTTCGAGCTTGCAAGTATTGGCCGATGACATCTATAAACGTATGTTTCGCATACGGTTATCTGACATAGGCTCAGCTATTGGAACTGCGAGAAGATAACTCAGTTATCCGACATGTTCGATCAGCGCTCTTGAAGTTGGACATTAGCTCACAAACCTTCGACCTTGTCGGTTTGTTGATCATTGCATCTTTTTTGCGACCCTTTCTCACCAATTGCGGTACATGTTATTTGAAAGTCCACAGGTCTCCGCCATATCGCACAGTCCGCAAAGGTTTGTGCTATTATAGAAGCATACCAGCTGTAGCACCCCGCACGTTTTTCCTCCGCATGCGCGCATCGCCAATCTCCTGTGGGCCTAGGGACTGTGCCCAGCACAGGCGGATGGGGCCACTTCCTCTTGTTCCGCTATCTTAAGCTGTGTCCGGCCATCAGATATCACGGTAATTGTCCGGCATCGGGCTGATTGGCACAGACCCCGATATAAACCTGGGGAAGGGGGTTTGAAGTCGCTCAACAGAGCCCCGCCGGTATGTCATGGACTCCTTCCTCCAAGTTCGCAGTACCCGGAGACGGGTTGGTTGTATAACGGAGTGCAGTTCTCCATGATCTTACTGCGATTTGACATTTCATGACAGAGCCACGCTATGACAACAGCAGAGATGTTAGGAATTCTTGCCGCTTCCGCTACTAGGTTTGCCATAAGACGATCAGCACAGCACAGTCGTAAAGCTTGCTTCCGTGATCTATGTACATGTCATGCAACTAAATCTTGTCTAGCTTCTCAGTATTCCCACTCCATCCGCAGTGAAAATAACAAACATACTATGGGTGACCAGGTGTTTGAATCATTTTGACCATTTCGAAAATTAAAAAATGTTCCTGTACTCCTATCCCTTAGATATTTACTATACTTATGTTCGGCCTTCTAATTTACATGAATATAAATTTGTTTTACGGATAATGTGCGATGAACGAGTATAGGAGCATTTCTGTATCTCGGAGTCGTGAATTTATAGTGTTTGAATCGATTGTCACGGCGTTGTCACGATGGATTTTAGCACTCCAAATGTCGGTAGAGCGGCACCACCATCGCATCACAAGCGCAAGTTGAGCGCAATACTGACCGCCCTTCGCCGTTTCGTCGTTTGAGCACAAATACAAAATAAATCCATTTTAAAAACTATCTAAGAGGATACATAGTGTGATTATGAGAGGATGGGATATTACTATAGTATATTTGAGGATGTTGAGTTTGAGAGTAGATCGGATGGGGAGGGACATGCAACCTTTGGATTGCTATAGTCGAGCTGTGCCTTTGTAGCACGATGTACCTTGGCCTTTACCATTCTCGAAGTTGCTGAACGGCGCCCTTGACTGTCTCAGTGTTCTCGTCGTTGTGGAATTCAAACTCCGCTTCAACCAAATACAGTCGCATCACGCTGAGAATTTCGTCGTTCATTCTTTTCCTCGTTATTCTCATCCATCGCAGAGAAAATTGACTGTCCAACTCCATACATACGTGGCTACTTGCTGGTCCTTTTTTGAGAAAATCACACGTGAGGATCGGATTAGATCTTGCGTTTGATGCTATTACACTAAGCTATTTGATGTAGTGAAGAACAGTCTTTTCTTTTTCAAAGCACTCTTGAATGAGATTTCATGAAAAAAACTGGGCAATACTAAAGAGTAAGTCAATATCGACCTAAATAAAAAAAGCCAAGTCTAGAGAATGGTTGTGGCCAGAGTTATTGGACTAATTCAAACACCGGTCACGATTCAAACACCTGGTCACCCATAGCATAGGTATTTGACGTCTCATATCTCCACCTAAGTTTAAGTGAGATCATCGTTCATAAGAGTCAATGTAATGTGTTCGACTGCTCCAATGAAAAACGTACTTTTATGACGCCATGGACCTTGGTGAGTGTAATATTAGATCAAGTCACCTGCCTGCTTACTGTATGTTTTGTTCGCAGAATGTCGACATTCCATTTGTATCTGCGAACTCAATGGTTAACGGATCTTCACTGGGACTCAATTCCGTTAAAACATCAATCAAATTCTATGGATCTCTGGAGTTATACACTGGTTGGTTGCACATATCTAGACATTTGTGCAGGGCTGATGTATTGGAAACTATGTCGTCTACAATGTGGACATTCTCGTCGAGATGACACTGATGTTGTGTGGAAGAACTTTGCGCGAACTGGTCAGCTCTTCCGCCTGCCATGCCCCCCGTTAATTATGTTATGGAGACGGTGATCGTCTCCCGACTCCCATCAAAATCACGCAGTGGATTTGGCTGCCAGATGTTGACACATTTTATGCAAAAATTACAAAAACGTGGACTGTGCACGACAGAAGACGACATGACCACATGGAAATATATAAGCGATGCCAGTGGCACCGAGACTCGGATGAGGTGAAAGCACCGCCATCGTCGGTCTGTCGATGGTATTTTGGCTCCAGTTAAGCTTGTAGCAAACTCTTCGATATGATGGTGATTGATTCGATAACAGCTACTTGTGCAGTTGATTCAATTTGACCAGGATCCCCGGATATTGGGTTTTCCGATATATCTACCGGGAGATTTATTACCGGTTCACAGAACTGGGCATGCGCTATGCACTATTTATGTACAGTTTAGAGGACCGTGAGCACTGTGAAGGCCGACGCTCATAGCGACCAGCCACGTGTCCTGACGCCGACAAAGAACAAGTCATCTTGCGAAATAAACATATGAACCTACCTACAGATGACTCTGTGTCAGTCAACGACGTCAACACGAGCCGAGAACATACATAGCTGAGTCGCTGCAGACAACAATGTAGACGTGACTAGGAATTCAAATTTCCATTGCGAGACAGACTAGCCAGCACATGAGAAGGTGTTACAGATGGATGCAAGGGCCTTCGACGGTTTTCGAGAACAGTAGTGAACAGGCAGTGTTTCGCATCATCTGGCAGTCCTTGGTACATATGTACATGCGCTTCAGGCGCATCAAAAATCCAGCATACTAGGCTTCTTACCTGTGCTTATTTACTTACTTACCCCTAGACAGGGCTGCGTGATCGATGATAGCTGCTTATAATAAGTAATAGGAGCTCATTAGTACCTCAATTCTCATGGGTGATGCGATAAAGACAGGTAAGAAAAATATTAACAAGTTTCAGCATGGCTCTACATATTATATATGAGTCTTGATGTGTCTTGATGTGGTTCTATGGGCCCAAACGTTACGTGGTTGTCTAAAGAGCAGTATGTACCAGCGGCTAACCAGCATACATGAAGTAAATATATTGATACCGTGCGGTTTGAGATTGACACAGTGAGTTCGTGGATGAGGTACAGGGTATATCTATCATTCAATTTCCCATGTCGGCGGTCTGAAAGGAATGACCATAAAAGTCCGTAAGTTCGACATTGTTCAACGTGCAAGTAAGTAGACGAACATTCCAAACGGAAGACAAATGATGTACATACGTAGCGCCATAAATCGATGAGTGAGCTTGTGCTGCCCATACCCGACGAATGCATACGGAGGAGATTTGATATGAGAAAAATAGATCGGTCGACTAAGTTCGCTGTTCCGTCATTTGACTTAACCATTGATAATAATATAGGTAACAGAATTTACTCACTTTAGTCTGCATTTTGTGCTCATGCAGAATCGAGAATTCTTCGGACGGAGTCAGTAACATTTCCAGTGACCAGGCCGGCCCTGCGCCCTTGTCAGTATCGCCACAATTCGCCACTGATTGTAGTATGAATGCCGGTGACTAGATTTAACTACACCAACTTTAAAGACCTGAATGAGCCTGAAGGAGATAGACTGACTCGCAGTAACCTGCTAGTCTTCCGCCGCATCATCATCGGGGAGCGCCAGGGCTTCGCTTAAAGTAAGCAGAGTAAGAATGGGTCAATTGCAATGGCAGACATTCATAAAACAAAACAAAAAATGACTTATATGGAAATTTCCTGTTGTGCTAGGGGATTATTTAACTCTTGTCATTAAGATTGGGAAG
Organism: Nidula microcarpa; assembly: GCA_036937055.1. Lineage (NCBI taxonomy): Eukaryota > Fungi > Basidiomycota > Agaricomycetes > Agaricales > Nidulariaceae > Nidula > Nidula microcarpa. The sequence continues at coordinate 10,678 of JASFDD010000160.1, read as the reverse complement.
ATATCTAAACTTCGAAGCAGCAGCTCAGTTTTGTGGTGGGTTGTTTTTTTCGGGAAGTTCTGAATATATACATACTTACAATCGTAAGCGTGCCGATCGGGTGCCAGCTTACCAGGGGGCCGAAGGCTGGCGAAGGCAGCCATGATTCTGAAGCCGGCCGAGCGGTCGCGAATATTACTGTCGCGTCGAAGGTTGCGCTCTCCGATAAACATCAAACGCCCGACGACCATCAAAAGCAACCGCAGGTTCGATATCTTTGTATCTCGCGGTCCTTAATCCTTGCCTCTGAAACTAGCTCAAAGCCTGAAACCTTACCTCTGAAATGAAATTTTGTATGTGAGTCTCCACGTCGTTTTCCCGCATCTTGTGTATTTCGGGCCACGTTGAAAGCTTCTCTGTCATCTCCAGGGCGCCCATGGCGAAAATTTGTACGGATTGAAGAGGACTGAAGCTGGAAAGCGAGGTTCTCGCGTCACGGCGGCACGTCAGCCCGTGGAAGTTAGCACCCGAGATCGAGGGTGATCACCAGGACATAGAAGGACATGTGCTTTTCTTCCTGTTCTGAGCGCGATGATCGAAGTCATCTATCTCTTGTCGGCTATGGGAAAATGATGGAAAGAGCGCCAAAGCAAGATGCCATTCTGGTATATGTATACTTCGCGGCTTCCCAGAATCGGTGACTGCTCCCATCCATCGACTTCCTCCTCTCCCGAGCTCGAGTTGGGGTACAAGCATTCCAGAGTCTAGCTTCTAGTTCACGGAAAATGCCTGCTAGAATCACTCAGTCGGACGCCGACCCGCTCTCAAGCATAACGAAACCTCCTCCTGACGAAACTCCTGAACAAAGAGAAGCACGCCTAGCATCAGAGAAGGCAGCCAAACATGCGTCGGATGTTATCGACCAGGAATTGGAAAAGCAAGCAGCTGAGAAGAAAGGTCCGAAACCCATAAAAATCCTACTACTAGGTATGTCTTCGTATTTCCTTTCTCAAAGTTCAATGACACATTAGGTGATCATTATAGGCCAGAGCGAGTCAGGCAAGTCTGCTCTATAAAATTTCAGGGTATACTAAGTAGTCAATAACGCTCTACAGGGAAGTCCACGACTCTCAAAAGCCAGTGCATCTCCCACCTATAGCGAACCCTTCCTCCATTTATACTCACTTCCTCAACAGATTTCCAGCTTATATACGAACCCAAGGTTGGTTTCGACGCCCCACTGCCCTTGTTATCCACCTAAATGACGCGTTATTAGGCTTTCCGTACGGAAAGAGCTTCGTGGAGGGCCGTTATCCAGCTTAATGTCGTACGATCATTCCACCTTATCCTAGACGCTATGGCTCGTACCCAGAAGAACGCAACTTCCTCCCGGGATAACTTAAACGACGGTCCGCAACTTACTCCCGAGCTCCTCAAGTTGAAAATGCGGCTAGCTCCGCTATTGCATGTGGAGGAAAATCTTATTCGTCGTCTTACACCCATGGGTTCTACCGACAAAGAAGCCACCCAATTGGCTTCCAATATTTCTTACACCGAGCGCTCAAAGAACTACATTAAAGAGGTCGCAGTCAATTCTGCTGCCCAGTGGAAGGACGCTTTCACCCGCCTTGTTAACAGTGATAGAACCAGCTTCGACAGCGATAATCCGATTGATTTCGACGATCCCCATGATCCTGGAATTGTGCTCCATGCATGCTCGGAAGATATGATACAACTATGGAATGATCCTATAATTCAGCAGCTTCTAGACAAACAGAATTTGAGAATGGAGGAGGTTGCGGGCTTGTGAGTGATCCTCTTGTGACTTCGTAATTGCCGTCAAATAGTTTCCAGCTTTCTGGACTCCTTAGATAGAGTGACTGGTGCTCGCTACATTCCAACCGATGGTCAGCATCCTTCCTCCTGACGATTATTCCCCTCTCACATGTTCCAGACGATATTCTAAGAGCACGGCTCAAGACGCTAGGTTTGAAGAAGTTATTCTTGCATATGGATAGTATTGTTAATTCTATTATACCAAACAGGCGTAACTGAACATCGTTTTAAAATCAGTACTGGTAAGAGCATTCAATTGCTACGGGGGCTACGGTGCAACTAAAACTGCGGCCTTTAGGAACAGGAATCAGTAGGGATTGGCGAATCTATGATGTCGGAGGTCATAGATCCCAGGTACGTGCGCTCTAATGGACATTCCATTCGTTTTTGATCTAACCCCTAACTAAAGCGAGGTATGGGCAACATTAATCAGCCAGATATGTGTCTTCTGATAAGCTGAAATGCATCGGCAGCATTTTGGGCTCCATATTTCGATGACATGGATGCTATCATATTCCTCGCTCCTATAAGGTGAGAATGACTCGCCTTAACGCACTATTATCAACGACGATCACTGATAACAGTCCCACCGCCTTAGTTGCTTTGATCAAGTATTGGCTGAGGATCCCAAGGTCAACAGACTGGTGCGTCAGCTGCCTGTGTCTTCGATGATGGAACCTTGAACGTGGGTGTTTGTGCGGCTTATTAGGAGGACTCCGTTCAGTTGTGGTCTTCAATTGTCGAAAATCCTCTCTTGAAGCATACAAACTTGATTCTGTTTTTAAATAAGATCGACATTATGCGGACGAAGCTGGCATCCGGAATTAAGCTGGCTGACCATGTGGTGTCATATGGCAAGCGCCCAAACGACTTTGAGAATACATCAGCGTGTATGTCGTCTTTCCGCTCTCTCCTGATGGCTCTGACAAAATTTGATAGATCTCAAAAGGAAGTTCGGTTTGTGATCAAGCATTGTGGTGCCCCTGCTGGACTCATTGATATGTCACATACGCAGCGGGAATTCTAAAACAAAAATCTCCTCTACCACGAGTCTTCTACTGTCATCTCACCGCCGTCACCGTGAGTGCTGTTCTTTATATGCAATAATTACTTCCCACTGACATGTCGTCAGGATACCAAATCGACGAAATATATATTAGCTAATGGTAAGCTCACGCTTCTTCTCTTGTTTTCGCCAGGAACTTAAGATCCGTAGTTAGGGACATGATAATGCGCCAAAACCTCGCGGTAACAAATCTTCTTGTATAAATTCACAATGCGCGGTATGCAAGCATTCATCCAGGATAACCTTGGCACAGCATGGAAGGGATATACTCTTCTGTTCATCATCTAATGCTAATAGCTACACCATCTTTCGAGTAACTGCACATCTTTAGTCGATGCCTTATCGAATGTATATTACCCTTAGCTTAGAATACCACATCCTATATTTCACAAGAAGCAAAGCCTATCACTCTAAGTCTCCGAAAATAGAATCCAGAGCGATGAAGAGGGTCCCCAAGAAGATTATGGAAATCTCTCTTATATGGCGATACTGGGCCTGACATACAAGGCTCGAGTTTACATTCACAAGTGTTCTTTCTCCCAAACACCCCATCTATAGTTATTAGTAGCCACGTAACATAGCGACGCACATGTGGAAATAGATCAGTGCCATTAAGCTATAGAACACTCGCTCCCTCTGATATCTCACCCCAAGGCTTGTTCTTTCTGGCAGTATGCAGCCCAATAAACTCCGGAGAGGACAGGTCGGGAGTCCAGCTGTGCAACTTCTGGTTCTTCCACCACAACCCGGGCCGCCCACCACCACCCAGGGATCTCTCCCATCTGATTTCGATCTGGCCTGCGAGCAAACCATCCGTTCCGGACAGTGAAGGGTTCCAAATGGCCGTCCCCCAGTCAGTGGGTATTCGTTCAATGTCTTCGAGCGTGATATCATTTATCGGGGGTAGGTGGAGCAAGAAGAATGGTATCTGTGAAGAATAGGCTCGGAGAAGAGTTGCCTTCGTGAAGGATGATTCAGAAATGAGGAGCGCAATCAGAGGAAATTGCGTTGGGTCGAATGAGGAATGCTCTGGCGAATTGGAGTCACAATGCTGACGAGCAGGGTAAGGTGATTTCGAGGTCGCCAAGAAGCGGTGCAGAACGCCTTCCATTTCTCGAACATATTTAGGTCCCATCTTCTTCTTCTCTGCTTTACATTGCCCAAGCACCCGAATGCGTCGGCGGGGTAATAAGCCTAAGTCTCCTCCAACTATCGGAGGAAGCCACCACCATCCAAGAAGATCAATCCCTCCGTCTTCTTTCCCTCCTACGCGTTTAAGAGACATAGAGAAATGATCCTGGAGAAGCTTTAAGGACCTCTCTTCGAAAGCGGTTCCTCGATGCGTCGTTGAAAGTGGTGTAGGCTGACATGTGGATATTGTCGAAATTGCCCGTAAAGGTCGTAGATTGGATATCAATTTGTGCCGAGATATAGACGCCATAGTGCAAGATTTAACTACATGTGTGTATGCGCAAGGACCGAAGACACGGCGTCTGAGGACAGCCAAAGAGTACTGGATAGATGAGGAAAGAAAATGACCAGCATTTATAAATTGCGACCCGTATTATCATGACACGTTGATGGTGTCACGGGTATAGCTAATCGGCATATCACGTGTCGAAAATGCGCGCCGATGGAGGTTCGACGCGTTCATGCCGGAATTCAACTCGTCTGGTTCTTGTATACGAGTCGTTCGCTTTAATACGTACTGATGAACGTTAAAAAATGAATGCGTATATTTAAGGTCATTCCTATTCTGGCGGCACTCCGGGCAAGCTAATATTCATACCCCTATCACTTTCAAAAGTGTTTCACTGCGACACTTTTGAAAGAGATAGGTGTATGTGGCAGTCGCCTCCTAAAGAAGTTCCTGCGCGAGGTCATCACGTTTTTGTTCTTTCAGACTCCTTCTTTTGTTCCCACTGGCTGCAAATATGAACCCTTCAAAAGCTCTGGATTGCCCCTGATTTTTGGTCTACTGCAGCGAAGCGCGACGTATATGCACCAGCATATGGAGGTAATCTACGTTCCAGCGAGATTCAAACGTCGCTAGAGCTCCCTTGCAAAGAGAAGGGAACATAGTATTGTGACACCCACAGAGGTAAATGCAGGAGAATGAGGTTGATTATATATAAAAGAGGCGAAAGTTTCAAACCGATATATACGGTAATGGGACATAGCAGGATAAATGTCTTCAGCAAACTCCCTGTAAAATCTTCGTGTGAACGAAATCTAATGTTCCGATTTCTAACTCTGAGTTTACCGTGACCTGTTGAAGATAACTTTCGACACCTGAGTCAATTGAATTTGTAAAATATTTAAACTGATTTACTTACTGTAACGATGCGAACATCTGACGAGTCTCTTTATGGAATATTTTGCTTTTATTTTGTCTTCTGCTCCTAGATACACTTTTGCACCTTTGCGAGCAAGGAATTTCACAGTATGATATCCGATTCCGGCACTACAAGTGAATGAAAGCCGGCGAGGACATCAACGCCGTATGATATTATCATATCCCTCAAACTTACTTTGCACCAGTCACAAGAATGACTTTCCGATGCAAATCTAATAAATCGTTCGGAAGCACAGAGGATGCTGGCTTCTAAGTCTACCAGATTAAGAGATAAATAGAAAGTATCTTCATATCTCTGTCTATCAGATCTATCATGATTTGTTTATAATATATTCTAAAATAAAAACACGTTTTTATTTACTACCTTTATTCATAATCTCTTCATCATCTATCCCCTAGATATATTGTAAACAAATTTGATTCATGTGACCTATGCGTTAGATATCCTGGAAGGGCAATTATTAGGAGAAATACCCGGAGCGGTGTGGGCAAAATAAGTTTCCACCTAGTATGCCAGCCTAGGTAAACAGGTATTACATGAGGAAGAGGAAGAGATTATGAATAAAGGCGGCAAATAAAATGTGTTTTTATTTTAGAATATATTGTATAATTATTCACGATAGATCTGACAGATAGAGATACAAAGTGATTTTATATTATTCGCTATTTATCTCCTCTAAATCTAGTAGGCTTAGAAGCCAGTGTCCGGAGTAAGGATCAAATCCACCTGTTCGTCAACTCGGAGATAAAAGACAGCCTGTTGGGACGGATTCAGGGAAGATAAGCTTGGGGTCATGAACCTTAACATTGCAATTGCATTCCATGAATGAATAATGCATATAACACAAATCCGCCGGAACCATCTCAAAGCCAGGTGCACTTGCGATTCATTAGTTAAGTTTCCGATGGAGGATGAGCAATAGCGCCACTTTCGGGTAGCTCAGTAGATCATCATGTACTCATATCTTGATTCTTTGATGCGACCAGTGCTGTATGCATTCTATTGACGGGAGATAATGTAGAGCTCAGTACTCGTCAGAAAGCTATTTAACAGAAAATGCCCCCTTCTCGTAAGATGATCTTAGTTATCTCCCGAGTCACATAGCTCCTTAGCAAGGTCCTCCCATCTTCAATTCTTACCAACTACCCCTTTCTTTCCTACGGGCTCTATATACACTCCTTTCCATTCCTGCAAATGCTCATTGATTTTTCTGCTCGCTGCAGCAAAGCAGGATGTATACGCGCCCGATTCAGGAGACTTGTAAAATAATCCCATAACAATATTTGCTAGGATAGGATATGGGGTTCGATCGGCAAACATGTTCACTGCGAGAGATAATATCTGCGTACTATGTAGGTTTCAACGTCTCTGTAATTCTCGTGCAAAGAGGAAGGAACATAGCTTCGTAACAGCCAAAATAAAGAGAAAATATTATTAGAAAATATACACCAGGTAGTTTCATATATATGCATACCTTAACGAGACATCTCTGGATAGAAATCATCGCCAAATTCATTGTTGAAGTCTTCGCGTGCACGAAGTTTGATATTTGGATTTGCAGAGCGAAGCTTATCGTGCACAGTAGATGAAAGCTATCAGTAGGAAGTCAGTAGCTACCTTGGTGCAAAATCGCGAGCTCGTACTGAAACTACGGGGACATCTGAGTCGGTATTTATGGGGTTTTGGTCATCAGAGGCAATAACGTCGTGATGAATATAAATGGGCTGAAATGACTGCAGGGATTGTTATAAGACATCGAGCATCTATATTAAAAACTCAAAACGAACTTATTTGACGATCATGGGTTGGGATACACCGTCTTCTGTTACCTCTACAGGCCCGAATATTCTAATGAGCATCCATTAGAAATATCTGATAACCGGGTACAATGCCTGAAAATACCTACTGGGCTGCGTTATTTACTGCATAAAATTTCAATTAGTAATAGTACACGATGGGAATAGTGAAAAGGCGTACCGAATATCTATGATCTCTTTTCAAGCTGCAAAAAATCCTGAGCAGCTGTTTTAGCCCATCGCGGATTTTGAAGTCTGCCTTCAGCCATAAGACCATCCCATGCCCTAGTCCTAATCCCTTCTTTCCGAGATTTGAAATGGCTTGTTTAGCCTTAAACTCATTTCTTGCACCAAGATAAACTTTGTGCCCTTCCTGGTAAGGAGTTTGACGGTATGGTATCCGATACCGGTGCTATGCATGGTGAAGTAAGCAGATGCTAAGATATATATCATTTTCAACATACTTTCTCACAGTTACAATAGCCACTTTTCCATTGAGATCAAGTGTATCTCCATCGGGATTAAATCCTTTTATACGGGGTAGAAATCCGAACATGGTGATACAATGGAAGGTTGGAAGGAGGATGAAACGCAAGTAGATTTACGTGAACCCTACATTCGGCTTTTAAACGAAGCTTCCATCGGTACTGGGAATATTAGGGGACCTCCGAACTCTCCCGAAAGTGCATGCTTTAGAACCGCCGACAGACTATCTGAGAGCAATGAGGGTTCAGAACATGGAATGGGTCTATATGACGAGGATACCATCAGATCAGTTTCTCGCGTATGTGAACTTGAAGTCCAGTTACAAATTGTGTTAACAATACAAATCCTAAAGCTCGAAGTTTATCGTAAGTATGCTTGAAACTGTGTTCCAACGGTACTTAGCTTTTATTTAACTGGGCCTTAAAGTGATGAGCAATTCTATTTCCGAATCGCTTACTAAATCTAGGTGACTAGGTAGTGGAGCCACGGCATCGACACCTGACCATTCGAATGCACTCCATCGTTGTTCCACACCAGTGTACCACTCACTACTCGTGCGTCTTGCAACAACAACGGCTTATAATATGATAGCTTCATACTATAATTCGGCCATTATATTTGTAGAATTCAAATCATTATCTGCGAGAATCCTGGGAAACTGAACCAGAAGGTCATTCGGAATATCTGCGCAAAAAGGAATATCAGTATCTGCTTTTTAAACATTTTTATCGTGTAAGTCTATGCAGGAATCGACAACTCACCAAATAAAACTTGAAGATACCAGATAAATGTCTCCTTACGAAAAAAGCAAGCCAATACTCCTCAAATACTCTATCGTCGTGTTCCACAGCTCCTCTGCAAGGTCCTTCCTCTGTGCATTCTTTCCCGGGGTCGCGATCTGCGCTATCGGTTCCAAATATTTTCCTTTATACTTTTCCTTATTTTCGCTCACCTGCGAGTTTATTTATCAGTCAAGATTCTAATGTGAGAAATCCAATTCTAGCTGACTTTTATACCGGCGGCAGCGAAAGATGTGGTATAAGAGCCAGTGTCAGGATCTTTGAAGAATAACCCGACGATGAAGCCTGTGAGCCAAGGTACAGGAAGGCGATGGGAGAAAGTGTCCACTGCCCCTGGGTGGACTGAGATGCAGGTGATATTGGCACTCTCAGGTTGGGAGGAGAGAATAGTCTGTAGCTGGGACGAAAAAATAATGTTTGCTAGCTTTGACACAACTGGATTAACGAAATGATGTCCGCTGAATAAAGCGTGAACATAAAAAAGGCAAAGAAATCCTTGCCATAACGTGAAAATCCACCGAATTTATCATTCAGATATCTCTCCTTAAGGGAGTCGACTGTGTTAAAGCGGAGGCCTGGATCGGTGCCGCGAGCCAATTTATGACCGCCAGAGGCTACCTACAACTGATATTAGCGCAACTGGCTTCAAGTACGGTATTGGGAACTGACCGTAACAATTCGTACGTCTGAATTGGGTTCTTGTGATGTTTTTATCAGGAGAGGAAGAAGAGTTTGCGTTAATACAAAGGTCCCAATGTGACTATAAGAAGTACTAGTCAGGCCCGAAGGTATTCGGAGGAAGTGTGACGTATAAAAAGGCGAACTTAATCATCATGTGCTGCGTGATACCTAGTTCAGAACAATCGAATAAGATACTCAATAGCTATAAAATTACTGCAAATCGTGAACATACCACCCTCGGGCCTGTTGTCAACAGAGTTCGAGACATCCGTCCTAGACAGCCGTAAAGATTAGCAATTAAAAATATATAAGCAGGAGTGAATACATTGCCGCATTATTCACTACATTGAATCAGCGTATGTCACACGTGAAGAAGCATAAGTTATTTCCTCACCAAGAACATCCAATCTATCCTCTCTCTTTAGGAACTCCTCCCCAGTATTCTTTGCACTCTGCGGAGTACTCAAATCACAAGGCAAAAATAGTACTTTGCCAGGGATGATTCCTTCGGCTTTCAATTTCGCAATAGCAGTTTTGGCATTTTCCTCACTGCGGGAACCAAGATAAACTTTGGCGCCTTTTCGAGCGAGGAATTTGACGGTGGTAAGACCAATGCCTTTGCTATTAAACAGGATAAGATGGGGGATTAATCAGCCATGGGCCAATGCATCCAATCTCCAACATGAACACCCAACATACTTGCCGCCGGTGACAATGATAACTTTTCCGGTGAGGTCGAGCAAGCTGGTGGTAGGGCTGAATGGCGGGTCTCTGCTGAATGGGAACATGATGGCGACGACGTTACTGGATATCAGCACAGAACAAATGTCGCCACAGTGGGATCTTTATTTGCCAACAACCCCTTTTGAATAACGATAGCATGTGTCGAGCATGCTGGTGTCTCCCATGGCCCCAAGCAGTGGCAAGGAGGTTGACATTCTTCCCATCATCATCATGCCATTACAATGGGAATCCCTGCGGAAAGCTTCTGCACGATTCCAAGCCACTTCTGAGAGATTCCGTCTTTCCAGTCACCAGTGAGCGTCAATATGTTTTATGGACCGGAACGCTCCCGGGTCCGGAGACCTCGGGGAGAGACTGGGGAGAGGTCAAGTGCAAAGCCAGCGGCTCATGTTCAAGTTGCCGACTACCAGTTGGGTTGGCGCGTGCATGTGAAGTGTGGGCTCTGTCCGGCTCTCAAGATTACCTGCCTCACGACGCCGCCATCGGGTGACTTCACACCTAATACTTCCCACTGATGCGTATGTCACTATGTATGACGTCGACGAGGTTCGCTTTCCATGCATATACAGTCGAAGCTCTCTTAACCCATAGCTCTCATAACCCATAATTCGCGATAACCCATAGAATTTTGGAGTTACGAGGTCGGTTACTATGTAATAACCCATAAATCCCTCATACTCCATAACCCATACCGATTTCGTAAAAAATCCCATACCTTTCCATATGGGTATTATGGCCCTAAGTGAACTAAGTTGTTACCCAATGGCTATTTATGGTGCTGGTAGGTTGGTATATATGTACAGACAGCAAGACTACTCAAATGGTGGAAATGCATCCAGCACATTCTGGTGCATCGGGGAATGCCTTGGGATGACTAATGGGCTTAGTGATTGCTTAAACATTAAGATACTTGTAGTTACTGGAAGATACTAG
>JASFDD010000159.1:0-44516 GCA_036937055.1 Nidula microcarpa | reverse complement strand
CCACGGTGAAATGCAATTGGCGGGAGCCGTGGCCATTCGAGGTTGACAAAACCCTCCTCTCTCTAGAGAGTCGGGGACGCCCTGCGAGTCCACAATCAATGCGACTCTGAATCCCTTCCCGCCGTCGTTTTCGGCCTGCTCATTCTCATTTTTCATTATACTTAATTTCGCCGTTATAACTTTGGAAACGCCTAGTAGGGAAAATCCTTATAGGCTTAATACGGGAGACACCAGAGAAATTGATGAGAGGCCTGCCGCCGTGCACTCAGGTGCTTAGCCTTAACCACGAGCAGATGGCAGATGGAACGATAAATAACTCCTCGGCGGATGTGTAGTGCTGATCTTTTTCATTTCAAGGCAGGTTTGTACGTGTCATTACCATCCAATGCTGCCTCATTACCCGTATTATGCTATGGTGCGCCTACACCACGCCTCGTGCCCTTGATCCTTGTCATACACCTTCACAGCGCTTCGGTTCTAGCCGGGAAAATGCCCAAATCTGCTCTTAAAAAGTCAACGAAGTGTCTTTAGATATTTGACTGTCCACAAATGAACTTATTTTGAACTTGTTTGGGTATTTTCCCAGCGCTTACAGTAACGTTCTGCATGGCCATCTCCCTCGTGCCATCAACCACGCCACATCCTTCTAAGCGGCCATTATGGGTTCAAAGACTCGAGGTCATTTTGACGTTCATTCAGTGCTGAGTCCGTCTTTATCCTTCTGTACGCAACCACGACGATGGCGCATCCACTCATCTGGCCTAGCAAATATTTTTTCTATCCAATTGGAAACACAAGTGCGGTATCTTTGACTATGGACCTACCAATCGAAGAATCTGCTCATATTCTGCTTCTTGGTTGCGGTGATCCACGCAATGTTTTGTATACTATCTTCACCGAGCCTGCCAACTGTTCGTCTTCTTACTTCGCTCAGTGCGCAGATCAGCTAATCCTTGTCGTACAGCTGTTCGTGCTCTCGATTTCACCTGTTGTGATTTCGATCCGGCTGTACTAGGTAGCTGTTTATCACCGTCCTTTAGTATCCTCCCTTGAATTGACCTTTCTACTTCACAGCTCGCAACGTACTTCTCTTGACCATGGTATGCGATGGCCAGGCGCATGCCACGATTTGGGATGTATTCTTCCACTTTCGCTTGGACAAAGATTCTTATTTCGCCCTTATTACTCAATGCAAGAAGCTCCTCGAATTCTCGGAAACTCCCCAGAAATGGAAGGCCTCCTCATACGCGTCTTTTATCACGATGTGCACCGACTATACTCTCTCGGAGCTGAGACGCCATTGGACATTGTATATTAATATGGAGAACTTACCCAATTCCCGGCTCTCCGTCATACGCGAAGCATTTGCTCGACAATCCAAAGAAAATGTGAGGAAGTTCCAAGGCTCCGCCGTCCGTTCCCTTGGTCCACTTGGGATGAGAGGACACATCATTCCTGAAAGTTTTATCAACTTCTGGAAGAATGGAGTGACATTTCTAGACAGAAGGAGTATAGCCGCTGCTACAGAATTAAACCCAGCATTCGTCTATTCACTTGGTGGAGAAGGCTGTTCGCTTCATTACGGAACCGATCCGTTGACTCCCTTCCATCTCGCTGCTTTGTTTGGGAATGCGAAGGGATCAGTATCCATGGCAGACATTCTAAAGGCGGCGAGGGCAGAGTTCAACGACTGGTGTTCTTCTTATCGCAACTTGTTATCTTCTCGTAATCCGCCCATCGTCCGTATGTTCGTTGGCGAAGCCACTGCTGTATGCCGTGCGCTTCGCGCATTTAACGGAACCGGCATCCTCAAGCTGGGTATCCCCGTTGCGCAGTGGAAGACCCAGCTGATGCATCTCAACGAAGGCGTCTATACGTCTACTTCGGGTGGCGCTCCTGCCAACTTCAATGTCATACACTCCTCCAACCTTGAGGATCATATCGGATTACTGAACGTTCTCATTGCTTCAGTGCCTATCCTCTCGCCAGGCCCTTCTAGTGTTCTCTACACCGAATCTCTTCTGTTCCTGGGGCAAAACGCGACGAAGGAACTCACGGAGCATCTCCACGCAGATCTCTCAGTTATTGGTCTGCTCGTCGGACTGTGTCCAACTGACTATCTCTGTGGATTCACCACGCGTTGCAATACACATGAATTAATGACATTCGCTCCTGCGAAGAATGAAGTATCACAGTTTCACCAGATTGGGACCTGGAAATCACCCATTTCCGGCGACACCATCGTCTCTCACAGTCCCGGGAACGTTTTGCCTCCCCTTTTTGATGCACACCAATTAGGGAACTTAATTTACGACATATACCAGTCTCTATTTGAGCAAGAAAGTGCAATGAAATTTTGGGCAGCTAATCAGGGGTCAAATATAAAAAAAGCAGTTGCTGTTTCGAATATGATTCATTATACTCGTGAAGCATTCGTGCTCTTGCTTCAGCTGGTGAAAGATAGACTTCGGCCCGCGGAGGACACATGGACTGCTGCTATGGATCGGCTCATTTCGCTTTTACTTGACGCTTGGTCAATCCAGTCGATGGACACGCTGCACTACCAAGATTTGTGTGGGCAATTATATCGACATGGGGTATACAGAGCGTCTTTCTTCCACATGAAAAGCTCAAGAATCGGGAGGTTTTCGGGGTGGGCCACGATCCCGGATCTTGTGCGCATTATCCTTGTCGTTCCCCGTGCAAAGCTGGCGGTGCTGGAGAAATCAAAAATGGAGGAGATTGGTACACCGCCGTTACTTTGCGACATGTCTGGTGCAAAATGCCACAATGTGTTCACCGCTGTACATGTTGCGTTCGGACGTGCAATTTCTGTGGGAACAAAATCTCGTCCTCAAGTCATCTTTGAAGAGGATTTGAAGGGTTGGGCGGGAGATTCTGCGCTTGTTGTGTCGTTTATTATGCCGTCATGGCTTCTTTCTAATCTTGAACCTCCGGAAGGACTCAGTATCGGCTTCGGTGTTGTTAACACGCCTGCTGCAACAATGTCTCTTGTGAAGAAGTTGGGTATCAATCTTCGTATATTCAGTGCCAAGCTTATGGACGAGACACATGTTCACGTCCTGCCTGAACATCCCTTACCCTCTCGATATTCATCCGCACTCCCATTTTCGTCTTCACAGCCTCCGAGAGCTGTAACTTCCCAGATAGGCCAGTCTGGAGCTGCGTTTATTGAGCTGGATGAGCAGTGCGAGTTGGTCTCCTCTTTGACTGCACGAGTGTCCGTTACCGATAAAGACTCTGTGCGCATGTTCTGCACAGATGGAAGTAAGGTTATCCCACAGATCACGCAGCTCTCGCCATGCATCATCCGAGTTACCCTGGGTGACCGAGTCCAGGATATCGCATATCCTTTCCCTGTTATCGGTACTGCGCACCGACTACGCCTCGCTCGAAAATCACGATATATTGAGGTATGTCGGTGGCAATATCTTGTTTTTGGTGATCTGCGGCTAACATCCCACTGTTTCCGTCTCAAAGATAATTGTACCGCCATCGAGATCGTTGATGCCTGGCGGAATGAAGCTCAACCCGTACCCGGTCATCAATACCGACGGATTATTGCACGCATGGAGCATCCACCGCGTCAGTCTCCTCGCTTCACCCATACTCGATGTCAAAGCCAAGAATGTCCAAGAGTGGCTGAACCCCCACATTGGTTCCATGATGTCAGCTCGCGAACGATCACTTAGGAAAAAACACGAAAACGACACCCTGATGTTCGTCAAAGACAGCATCCACTCGATTTTTGTCAACGCAGCAGGTATGCAGGGCAAACCTGTGCAGAGGCTTTTCTCATTACGAGATGAGAAGACAAACAACTGCGATACCATTTTGTTCATCAATAACCTACGGTTTGACCTAGCCTCTCATACCATGATCTGCGACGGCTACGTCCTGCCTCTTTATCAGAGCTTATTAAAGGAGCTGGAGATGCCGTTCGCGAAGTTAGTGCATGAAGGAGGGATGGTTGACATCACTGTGTTTGAGGGTGAGATGAAGGCTTGGAAGCAGCTCTTGCCCGCTCTGGTTGAGCGATGTCGATCTTCGTGGACACATGGTGCGAATTGCGAGTACGTTGTTCAGGGACGCATCCCACTCACAGAGGATATGGAAGTGAATCCTTTGTGCAGTTGTGGAAGAGGGAAGGAAGTCGAAGGAATGCACAAGGTCAAACTGTGGAAGAAATTCGCGCCGTACGTCACGCAAATCGCACTTTCGCCGTTGTTCGCCGTATCGTATCTCGAGACTGTTGGACGGGATCCCGAGGCTCGCAAGTGTTCAGTATGTAGGCGGAAAGGTAACCCCCGGATCAAGGAGTGTACGGGGTGCAAAAAGGTACGATACTGTTCTCCCGAATGCCAGAAGAAGGATTGGAAGACGCACAAGCCGAAGTGCAGGCCTTGAATTTGACTGGTGGCTGGCCTTGCGCGTGGAACAAACCTCGAATGTTCAAGTCATGTTTGAGTAGAAAATTATTGCAGAATACATCTTGAATCTTGATTGCCATCTTACGCGATTTGAGTCTTGCAGAAATATACGCGACATTCGATCAGCATTGATTTTATTAGAACTGAGACAGAGTGAGCACTGAATGCACATGGACGCAATAAATCAACCGTGACTCTTCACTATTTTCGTATCAACTACATACGAAAGAGCGTTAATCGAGCAATTCGAACACTCGCGGAAAAAGCCCAACTGATTAATTTAATTTATGGCAGGCGATCCCGTTAACCACTCCTGCAAAGTGACATTCCGCAAAGTGACAGCACTATCATGGACCAGCTTTTCGGACAGCCCCACTTGTCGGAAAATCCAATCAGGTCGCTGGTCCATGATAGTACATATTCTGACATACCCATAGACCGCACAAACATGCACATAATGCCGTATTCCCCTTAGTTACTAGATGTCGGTACGAATGTAAGTGGGCTGTCTATCCAAGCCTATACATTTGTATTGACGGCGTTCTGGAGTCTGCATACTTGCTCAAAGTTCGACCGTCCATAAGTTATATCGCCGAGACCCAACTTGTTTGAAGTTGGCTGTTCGTTCGAAGTCGTGCGAACTTCCAAGTGTCGATAGGACACGTACTTGGTAGTAATCTGTGACATATCAGTGCCCAGTTACGCGCGATCGCGCGTTCGATCGTCTCGTAGCTCGACGTCATCGTCAGCAATTACAAGGCTCGAGAGCTACTCTTTCTTTCCAGTCCCAAGCCCCTGGTTTTCTTCTCCGTCATCGTTCCTTCTGAATTGCGCTCATACGCTGCCTCCTCTTCCGCTCTTCGCCCTCCGCCCAGTCCGCGCAGCTTTCACGGCGAGCCACCTGATGGCTCTACAATTATCTATCCCTGCAGACCCTCCTAATCCTCTAGCGCCTCTTCTTCTACTAGCTCTCTCGCAATGGCATCGACGCTATCCGTAACTTCGAAAATCAGGGCATGAGACAGGTACGCCGTAAACCTAGGATTTAACAATGGGTACAGGGGTCGGGGAAGGTTGGTGGGTGCTGGCCTGACTCGAAGAGAGAGTTTATGGGATCTTTGCGGGCTTCTCGAACCGATGGGTCTGCAGACATATATCGTGCTCAGTTCCATCGCGGAGTGCAGATCGGGTTAGCGCATATGTGCGTATTCATTACATCGAGGCTTACGTGCATATAAGGACAGGATGCCGCGCTCCTCAAGTCTCCCGCATACCTCATCTCTCCCGACACGCATAAGCTCGTACTGAGCCCATCTCTGATGTACCTAATTCTCGACTCCTCCCCTACAATCGCGGTACTCCTCCCGTCATCGACCATACCGCCCCCTGCTACACCTGCGCACACGTCGGCCGCGTCGAGCTCGACACACCGCGACCTCTCGACGTTCCTATCGACTTTCACACCGCTGTAATCACCTCATTTCAGGGGGTTATTGACGTTCATTCCGTCGCTGATGCTCTCCCCTATGAATCGTGGGTGTTGGAATAGCATCTGGCACATTCTCGAAGAGGTTATCTCAGGCTTAATAATATTGTTAGTAATTATCTTAGCAAGCATTGACTCAGTAGTAATATTCTGTAGCTCTGCTCAAGAGGATGGCTGCAACATGCCGGACTCAGACATACATGAGAGATCGGCCACGTGCTTGGTCATGCCGGACTACATGAACTCTGGAGCTATGTTATCGCAGCCATCAGGGAAGATATGGGCAATATCATGCAGAATGAACTTGAAAAGGTTGTCAAGTACATGGGCTTGTTTCTCCCCGAGAGTCTTCGATGTGCTGATGATTAGCGCGACAGTCTTGTAACACTGATATTCCACGATCAGCACCTGTGTGTGAGGTATTTGACATTCCATTGCGGAAAAGCGTTTGTCTTTCTTTTATAGGAAGAATGATAAGTTGACGAGTTGGGGTGTGAAGAGGGAAACTTTGCACGAATTTAGGGATATGTTTGGATTTAGACTTCGTTTTGCTGGCAGAGTAGGGGATAGCTGATACATTGTATATAGAACATATATAGGAAAAATACCACTAGCAGCTATTCACATACTGATGGCCGCCGTTGAGGACTCGGAGCCTGTGTGCGTCTCCTCTCCCCATCTCTTCCCTTCCTTTCATCCCATCTAACCACACCTCACCATCAGAGAGTACACTGGCGCGCCCCTGTGGCCTTCATCACTTCTGCGAGGGCTTCGAGCGCGATACGTTTCTTCCCTAGACTATACCCCTTCTACTTCTACTGAATGTCTGCAACAACGCAGTGGGCCTGGATTACTGGAAGTTGTGGGCAAAGGCGATGGAATCCGCTGGGTTGATTATTAGTCTCCTCTGCGTCGTCCTGGACATGTTACTCATGCTTTTACTGATAGCGATTGTTGTGGGCCAGGATCCATGCAGGCCGGATTAGGGTAGGTTCGTCGAGCTACTTACGCGGATATAGCCAACATTTCGGAAGATTCTGGTCTGGTGCACGCACAGAATACGTTGCAAACTCGGGGGGATCGAGCAGAAGTGTCAGACGTTCAAGACGCTGGGCGTGCTGTTCGCACCATATCTTACGCAAAGCTTGGAGGTCACACCTCCGTCGCTCCGCTTCTACATGCACGATGGCAAGAAGGAGGCTTGTGCTATTCAACTAATTGCCAATCACTACAAAGTGAGCTTCTTGATATTGACATTCTCCAATATTTACTATTTACTAGAACAGTGGTTATTCTTATTATCCCTCAAGGATCGCGCTTGAATAATGGTATGTCTTGATCTCGACCATAACTATCTGAGAGGTTGAAGTTCCTGCTGGCGCTGACACTCATCGCCGTCGTCTCCAAATCACTTCACTCGCCGTCCTACGCTCGCCGAAACCCTCACGCAAAATATTCGTGACAAGTGATTGATCTAATTTATGCAAAGAGAAGTCGAGTTATCAGGGTCTACCTCGGTATTTCAGACCTGCGAACGAGCAAATGAATACATCTGGAAGGTACGGAGGTAATTTAGTGGCTGTAGAAGAATCTGCAATCGATATAGAAGCCATTGTAGAATTCTGATAACAGAAACGGTGTAAGCATGTATTCATCCCATCATTACTTTAGGATCAGGGAGTTGTTTCAAGGGCAATCTTGGCTGGATAACCTATATGGGAAATTGGACGCTTCGGCGCTTTCTTTGGCTCTAGGCGCTTATCCGCCTGCATACGTGATTTATTCTCCCTGTCCCGGACTTCCTGACTTGCTAGACGTGAATCTTCTCACCCGACAACACAGAAGTAAGCATCTATCCTCGTTAAATATGTGCTATTCTTTATTACCCATATGCCATCTAGAGCCCATAATTATCCGCGAACTACAGGCACGCTTAATTAAGCTGGTTTAAAGGTACTTTCTAAACGCCTGTAGCTAGAAAAAGCAGTTGAACATGAGGCACCCTGTACTCTGTCCAACTGTCCATCTTCTTCAACTTTATTGCATTCTTCCTTCGCTATCGGTCACAACTGAATTGTGTTCAGCAACTGCCTTCTAGCGCAGTGCTAGAATGAAGGTTCACAAACACAGAACATTACATTTATAAGTCCCAACACGAGTGTTGCGTGTCTTTACCTTCAAAATGGATGCTTACTGCCATGAAGACCTTCCTCTTCTCCATTTTTGCAATTATTTTCCTACCCCAGAGCTTAGCGCTAGGCAGCGCGCTTACAGGTAATCTTGATGAAGAAATCCGGGTAAGATCACTTTCCTTATATTGACTGCCATTCATATAATCGATGGTTCAATGGCATGTTCCTAACAGACACGAGAGGCTGAGACATAATGTGACACCAACGCGGCTATCGCCTATATGCAAGGCTACTACCTAGCTTCAACCTTCTGTTGGAATATTGGATTGCAGTTTGCGAGTGTTTCGCGATGTCACCGCATTTACGCATACATCTCACTTCTGTTAGTTTACATTCTTGTGGCTTTTCTATAGTTTACTGCATTTGTATATTAGTTTCAGGCTTACAGTATATAGGTAGTCTACTATTGTTGTATTTACTCATCTATTTGCCCTCTTGGACCCCCCCCCTTATCCTTCTGAGGACAAACTGTCTTCAATGTTGTCGAGACTGCATCGCTTATTTTAACACCTTCCACGTCATCAATGTCCGTGCCGCCTTCATTTACTCAATTTCTGCTGGATCGGGATGGCAGTTCCAGGTGATATCTTCCGCACCTGGGACACCCAGAAAGAGGGCACAGTGCCGATGTGTCGTCTTTACAACCCCACCACCACCGACTACATGTACCTCATCTCAACCACCGGTTCTATGCCATCCGCGCCCGGGTACACAGTTTCGAATGCAATCATATATGTGTATGCAACACAAGTTTGCGGGAGCATTCCGCTGTATGCGGTTTACAACTCAGCCTTGGAGGATCATTGGTAGATGACAGATGCTGCTGAGCCTGCCGGATTGGTAGGGTATGGATATGGAGTTGATCAAGGGATTGTCGCGTATGTGTTGCCGGTAGACTGTAGTTACAGTTCTCGGGCTTTTTAGTTGGTAGGATAAGCACTATAATTATATGCTTGTATACCTGCACTTTACGTCCGCTCTTGTTGTACCATTATAAGATGAGAAAGACAGCATACCCTTTGTACTTTACTCCACATATTGCTTTGGAGACCTTTTCATCACAGTTAAATCGAGCAACAACACCAACATGAACCTGTTTCATGTACCAATGTGGGTGCAACTCATATTGCACGTCGGTAACTACTGCTTCAGAAGTACTCACCAGCGCTGAGTCTTTCCCCGGGATCAGCGAGCTATCCAACAGAGGTTTTACTTTTTGTCACACGCCACGAAGGTGAGGAGAACACCTAGCGTACAACACCACAACACCTGGCCTGCTTTTATACAGTGTTACCTTTACCTCACATGCAATGCAAGATCATATCCACGAAAAACAGCCAAGACATGAGCTCTATTATTGTAATATCAGCCTATCAAATTTTGAGCAAAGATGCGAAATCACACCAAATCGGGTACATTCAAGGTTTAGTCTGTCTATTCGCAAAATTGGCACTTGTACCGGGTAGATACACTCCATACCCATTCATTAAATATCTTTATTTACTGGAATTGCATAGGATTAGAAATATTGGCCATGTTGAAAGGACGATAGCAAGCGCAGGAAATACGAGAAAACCGCAGTAAATTTGAGGTAAACGTGTAGTTAATACGGTACAAATAATTGTCCTTAAGTACACATTTTCGCGCCAAAGGCTAAATAATAAAATCAACGATATGGAGATATATGAAACAGTTAACCATAAAGTCTGCATAAAGGTGGCTAAATAGTGAGGTGAGATGCATGTTGAAAAAGATACAACATTCATGTTATTTACCTCAATATTTTAGTGTATCAAAACTGCAGTGCATTTTTTGATGACGTCGATCTGGTGCTCGTTGTCGCTTCAAGTTCGCAATGTTTAAACCAAGTTTAAATATATTTAATCAATAATATTACCGTTATTAATCGCACTGATTCCTATTGAAACAATATGGCAGGAACTCTATCCAGTGTGTATTTGCGGTTTATCAAACCCCACCCGCAGCCACATGCACACATACACCGATTGCACCAGTCCTTGGTATGACTTGGCACCCATTCCATTAAATTTTCTCTATGTAGGGTGGCCTTTTTTTGTTTGTCTCAAATAGTCCTCGGTAAATTATTTTACGAAATCTTTGTGTGCCAAGAAACAGGCTCACAGGCAATGAGCCCCGCTTACGCAAATCTTCGGCATGCAGCATTCCCCATCAGTTTCTCTGGCCCTGTTGATTTCTCGTGATGAAGATTTCAAATTTGTCCACTGAGACACCAAGCACAGGAGTAAGCAAACATTTCTTCAAAGTTTTATTCAAGCCAAAGAGTCTTTATGTAAATGCCAAACTTCCCACCATTCATCCGCAGCATGGTTTGCATACAGGACCGAGATAATTGTTCATGTCCAAATCATTATAATAGCACATGAAAGTTCTGGTCATTGGATTGTACACCTATGAAATACACAAAACATCAGGAGAGGTTAAGAAGTGAGATTGGCTGACCCACTGTGGATTAGGAGTTATGCTTTGTCTTCAGCTGAATTAAAGTAATCTTGTTCAATGGTTTTAGCAATCGCGATGTGATTGTCTGACATGGTGCTTGAATTCTGTTGGGTAGGCACCTCAATTCTATGCAGTGAAAGAGGAATTGCTATGCCTGATTCCCGTTTCATTGTAGTAATATGGGTCGTAGAAATGCTGGCCTCCCGGTATATACCAAACTTGGCATTTCGGAACACCAAGCTTGCCATAATATTGCTAATGACAATATTTGGAACAGAGAACATGGTCCTATACGTGGGTGGGAGGGAATGAATCCAGATCATGATGACTGCTAGTAGATTACTGCACACTGTAACACTATTATGGAGATGATGCAATTAGGTGGACCAGAGTTGCTCCAAGACTTAATCAAATTAACTTACAGATAATAGATTTGTCCATCCTGTAACAATGCTCTCGAGAACCCAGGCAAATAGTCTCCAAAGACCAAAACCTTCAGCCCAGCACAAAGAGTAAGATTTGCATGAGAATTTTCAGCTAGTCTCCATGAAATGGCAAGGAAGACAAATGTATCATGAACAAGTGTTGAAATTCCTGCAGCAGAGGCATAAAGCTTGAGACCTGTAACGACACAGTAGTTGGTGGGGCCTATGCTAGCACCAGACACGGCACCAATCACTGAAATGTTCCCTCCAAGAACTGAGAGCCATAGAAGAAAGAAAAAGATAACAATGTATTTGTTTCTGTTGAAAACGGCATGAATCCGGAAAAAGAAAAGCAAGCATGTGGCAGAAACTGTGATGGGGTAAAATGCCTCGAAAACTTGCACCAACAGGACGCATTTTCTAGCACCCACAGGAGAAGCTATAGATGATTAAATGTTATACAAAAGTTACAACCATCAGCACGCAGAAATATGCTTACTTGTGGCAACAGTAACAACAAGAGTGAAACATAAAGAGCTAATCCTGGAGTAGAATTGTATATTCATCAGACATGAACAATAACTTTCAGGAAGCTAACCTTGACACAAAATAAGCTATTGTTGATAACCGCACTTGGTACTTGAAAATCAGCCTGAAATCGCCGCTAAGATTACTCAAAATATCCCAAATAAGAACCTGAAGGTTATCAGAATAATGACAGGCCAAAAATTAAGTACATATGACATACAGCGGATGCTCCCACAAATATGTAGTTAGATAGTGTAGCCTGGTATGCCAAATCTGGCTGAAGAAAGGCCATTGGAGTAAATGGATTCGGGAGCTGCATTATCACATTAGGGACGGACATCGCACAGATGCAGATGGAGGCAAATTTGTCGTGGGGTTGCCGTTGTCATATTTATGTGAATTGTGCTCACTAGCATCATCTAGGGCCTACAGAGACATCCACACCATAATATCAGTTCATCACCCTCAATGATCAGAAGAAGAATTAGTTCTCGAGTTCCAGAACATTCTCTCTGTCAGCGGAATTGGTTTTCGGTGTTTATCTTTCTTCGTCCACTTCTTAAGGTGATATTTGATGTAGGCTATATTAAAGTATGCAAGGAAGGGTGAATCAGCAACTGCCGATTATCCTAAATTTCAGTGTAACAGCGAGTACATTTATTTTTATTATTGAACCCTCTGACAACATCTTGGAGTGAGCAATATGATCAAGATGGCTTTTCTGAATGAGAAGGCAGAAAATCACTTTTCTGGGGAGAAAACTGTGAGCCATGGTATCTTCAGCTTTCAAACTATCCTTAGTAGCTGATGGTTTGTATAGGTTTAATACACAGCCAACATACTTCTGATCCTCTTCAGCGCTGTGTGCAGAACTCATCTTCTATGATTGATGATATCTCGGATTCTACAAATAGTACGGTCTTGTGTGTCTCATCTTTAAATGGGCATCCCATATCGAGAAGTTCGGACCAACTAGTACTATGAATGCGCAATCTTATTACCATGATTTCCCTGGAAATTCCTTATCTCCGGTGGGATAATAGCTTTCACCCAGAGACATAAGAAATACAGAGAGGTGGGCCCAACTTTATAATGATATTGATGGAGGATCGAGTAGTCAAATATCTAGCTAAGGGTTGAATGTCATAGTCCAGTTAATTAACGAAATCCTGCACCAATTCATGCTGATATATATTGACTCTCTGAGAGATTTGCTAGATTATTCCATGTAATGAACTGCACCCTACGTACAGCAGCGTCATAAGGCCGCTCTTACATGAAGCTCTGAAGGCAGAGTTAGATAACACAGAATACAATTTAGGACTGAATTTCTCAGAGCATTGATTAGTTCACTAAGGGCTAGCAGACTTTCTTATTGCCACATACATAGGTTCATGCAACATTGTATTCAGAACCATATTCGTATCTTTGTCAATTTGAATTCAATATATATGCATGCTCCTGCATACCTCCCAGGCTCGTCATTGGGAAGTAAGGAAAGGCTGAAAATCCTATTGTAGAGTCTGATGATTACCTTTTCGCCTCTGAAATTTATATGAATATCTCCCGCTCGGACATACGATGGTTCTTGGAATTTCGATGACTGATAAGAATTTCAGTTTTCAAGGCGCAGACGGCAGGCCTAGAGTTCAAACTGATTTCTGTTTGGCCATCACATTCTTACTACAGCTACTTGGCTCCCCTTCACACTTCTACATTCAAATGTTCAACACTCGGGCCCCTCGTAGCGATGAAAGAGTGACGGCGGTATCAATATACACTCAAGCATTCATTGTTACCAACGATAATTTAATTAACCAGTTAACCTACCATGCTCCGTCCGAAATATACGATAAATAGCTTTTAGCTCTGGCACAGGCAGTATCCTATCACCCTGTGTCATGGCTTCAGTACGCCAATTTCCTTCAATTCCATTACTCAGTTTTAGTGTCACCGTAATCTTGTTGTAACGATTCTTAATGAAATACTCGTGAATGGGGAAGATTTCTTTCATTTGTACTGCATTATAAACGATTTTAACTTTGAGTTGTAAGGCTGATATAGATTCACGCAACTTTGACGAATTTTTGCGACTTTGTGATGTCCTCTAAAATATCTAAATTGGGTACTTCCCCATGTAATTGTTTCTAGTGACTTCAAATGCCAACGATATTTGAAACCTAGAAGAGAACATAAAGCGATTTGCTGACTCTGCGACCTTAGTCCAACTTGTTATTAAACGCCATAACATATTACACTTCTAATCTCGGCATCCAGAAGCACATGTGACTTACGGCTATCAATATCTACGTATACAGTGGCAAAAAATATTCCTCCTCAGGAGCTGGCTAACAAAGAGTGTCACCTAAGCGATTCGAACACTCACGGGCAAGGCCTAACTGTTCAACTTGAATTATAGGAGGCGATCCCGTTAACTGCTCCGGCAAAGTGACTTTCACAAAGAAAAAAATTCCAACATAGCTTAATTACCAGATGTCGGTACGAATTTAAGTAGGCTGTCTATCCAAGCCTATAACTTTTTATTGACGGCCCAGAAATTAGTTGTTCATATATCTGGATACGTGTGCTAAACTCGACCGCTAACAGGTTATAGGGCCGAGGTCCAACTTGCTGAGTTGGCTTGAAGTTGGCGGCTCGTTTGGACTCTGGAGTCGTGCCGTGTCAATAGGGGTACGTCAAAAAGTGTGACATGTTACGATGCCCAGTTACGAACGGCGTCACGCGTCGGTCTGATTCTGAATCTGTCCACCATCAGTGCACCACTGCGGGATCTCTCAGGTTTCTTCGGCTTGTGGGGCAGATGTTTCTGCTTCTCTGACCTCTTTTTTATGTGATTTGAGTCTCTGTTTTCGTTTGCTTCCGTCTATCTCTTTTCCAGACTACAAGAGGTCCTTAGTAGGGCCAGTTTTGTACAGTCATAAAGGAGGTCATCTTTGCTCTGCTTTCCTTCGGTGGGCTTGCGGGATGATGTCGGGTTGTTTTCCTGGGCTATGTGCATACCCTCATGGTTCTTAGCTTCCTCCATGCTAACCTGCACGCCAGCAGTTTCTGCTCCGGCTCCATCGTTGAAGCCATTACTAAGGTGTCGTCGTATATCAGACGTCAAGCACACCAAGATCTCCCTACCTTGGCCAATCCAAAGTTTGTAATGCGAACAGCAGCCCTTATTTCGAATCTGCCACCTCAAGCTTGCCCAACACAGCGCACAGCACATCACCGAAGAAGCCCTAGCGACGGAGACAGTGCTGTGTGCTTGAGCAAGTACAATTAACAAGTCTAAAGCTTCCTGCTAACCGACCACCGTCAGTCAGCGCTTAAGTTATAGTTAAGCAATCTCTCAGCTTTCAAGTCAGGGCTGTGCGAATAGAACACGGTGAGGAGGGCGACGGCGTCTAGTTTTGAAGCTGCTACTCCTACAGAAGTGGAAACAAAGAAACGGGAATAAAAGTGATAATTCATTTCCGTGCTCATGATCCACAAGAAAAGCGGTCTGCCACGTATATCGATCATAACTATCTGCACAAAGGAAAATATTGTAAGTCCCGAGTCCAGTAAATAGAAAGCATGCAACCTACTTTCTAATACACTTCCACTCTAGGAAAATTCGCAGAACAACTGATCCCACTTCTGGCACCTGCTCCAGCAACTTGAAATGCATCTTCGGCATCTTCGCAATCTGTCAGCTACAATGAAGAGGAAGGCAAGGAAGACAAAGAAACGCACCCCGAGAAAGTGCGGTTCCTGCCAGGTCTCCTTGGCGACGCAGTGGTTCAGTTCGCGGTTGTAACTGTGGTGTCACAATAGGTAGTATGGGTACCCAAGAAGTGACAGAAATCTTTACAATTAAGACGGATGCTGTTCTACTTATGACGAGATGCCCACACCCATGCTGCCCTGTTCAGAGACAAAGTGGAGGCAGACTTCGTGGACCACAACGACGACGTCGAGGCCCTCATAAGAGGCCACGTTGTCGACCGTCGAGATGTAGATCTCGCATTGGACGATGTTGAGGTTGTGCCCATGTTCGGCAACAACGTTCAGGCCATGTTCTGCGACCGCGATGTTGAAATAACGTCGCAGCACGTCGAAACAGAACTCGAGAACGCATTAGGCACTGAAATATCTCGAGACCATATTCTAGGATAAGGAGTTTGACCCCTTTTCGGCGAGGATGAGGATGCCAAGGATGAGGACGTCCAGGTCGTGTTTTGGGACGACGACAACGAACTTGAAGTCGGATTGGACGATGATATCTTGCTCGTGCTCGATCGTGACGACGTCGAAGGCGTGGCCGGGACCGTCGGTGTCTAGGGCAGACTACACACATGAGTTTAAAGTCATGTTTCGCGGCTACGAAAGGGTGTTGAGATTGGGCGATGTCAATGTTGAAATCCTGGACTGTGGCTAAGTTGTCGAGATTATCTGGATCACGGCGACGTCGAGGCCAGCAATATCGAGCCCTAGCCGGTGATAGCTGGTTTTCGGGACCTTGCTCAGTGAGGACAATATTGACGTCATTTCCTGCATGGAGCCAGTCAGTCAACCAGTCTCCAACAAGAACAAAGACGAAAAACGCAACACACTTGTCAGCCCGAGAACAACGAGGGAATACTGCTGCCGGTACGTAGAAGGTAAATGTAAGATCAGACATTATCATGATCGTGCAATCTGCAACTCTGTCAGCTCCCACATCCTAGACGAAAAGAAGAAGCGTAAGCGCACGAAGATCCCACACCACGTCGCTTCCCAGGCCATGTTCAGTTCGCAGGCCACTGTTAGTTCAAAGAACACGTCGAGCTCGCCGACGGGTCCTGCGCGTCCAGCAATATCAGGAGCCGCCTATGTTGGGACAATACCAGAGAGAATTCATTCTACATCGATGAGAAGGATGTGTTAGCATATGGAACGGTAAGAAAAGTCGTCCCAATGGATAAGAATCGCCGAGACTCGCAGGAAAGAATGTTGCTCACCCAGGTTACGGGTAAGGTCCGCGGAGCAGGGCACCACAAGGAACGGGAGCGCTGTTCGTAGGATGTTGCCAATGGAATTCTCGTGGAGTTTACCGACAATGATCTCGAGGCCGGGTTGGTTGACAACAACAGCGTCCTCGCAGCCTGCGATCACAACATCTACACCAAGCTCGATGACTATCGTCCGTTGAGATCGTAGCTAGAGGTAAAGATATTGAGCTTATATTTCGCGGCGACCATACGTTCAAGCATACGCCCGTGTCGAGACCCTATTCTAGGATGACTGTGAATTCACCTTAAGCCGATAAGGGGGATACGTACCTCAAAGATGACTACAAAAGGAGCAGCTTGAAGCTCAAGATGAAGCCAGCGAATTCGACAAGGTTATTTGGCGTGTTCTTGATTGATAACGTACATTTTCGTCGAGTTCGTCCAGTAGAGGCCTGTCCAGTGACGACAATAAACTCGTATATCAGCTGACAAAACGTTAGCACCATGGGCGGTGACAATGGTGTCCAGATCATGGTTAACGAAAAGGATGTCAAGCTCTTGATTGGGGATGACAATGCCGAGCCCATGGTTAGACATGACGATGTTGAGGAATTTCTCTAAAATGGGGTGAACACGCCGCAAAAGATAAGAGAGCGACACATACCTGTGCAAAAGATATCTGCATACACAAAGGCATCGTGGGCATCATCAGGTCAACAGATTCGCCACAGTTGTCAATGCTCGGCACTTTCTTGGTTTATAAAAGACTAGAGCGCGTGTAAGTTCCTTTATATGATATCTATCAGTGGAACGACAAGAGAACGTACCATAAGATTACTGAAATTCTCATCCACAGCCCCAGGCCTAGCAATGGCAAGAAACCCGAAGAAGTCTGACTAGTGTAACTAGAATCACTCGAATCAACACGAAAAAGCCCACCCTGAGTCCTCTGGCACCTGACCAAACTTGTAGCTGGATCTTGTTGTCGCGTTAGTTGTCGCAAGTAACTGACGACGCTTGAAGTTCAAGTTGAAGATGGATCATGCCGTCAATCTGATGTCGTATCCAGACCACATAAGTACCATTCACAACCAAGGAGTCAGCACATAAAAGAACCTACCTCCAGTCCTCTACGTTGGGACCAGAAGGCTGCAGTCGTTCCTGCTGGCAGATGGCGAACTTTGAATTTGAGGTTGCCTGCTTGAACATTAAGTTGGTGTCGACGATGGTGGTGGTCGTCAGGGACTTGCGGTTGAGGTCGCTGCAATGCTCGATGGCAATGTTGAACGACGACAGGTCTCGGGAATTGGGTCCTTGTTTGCCGAGCGGCCCAGGCCACGCGACCGACTTGCTTCGGTGTTCGTGTGATGCCGATCATCGACATGCACGGTGATTGTGCTATGCACATGCAATTTGCAAGGATCGCCGGCGCCAAGTAACTTGGGGCGAGCCATCATGCTCCTTGTGCTGTCATCATACTACCTTTTGGCTAGGCATGTACAAGCTGCACCCGTGGCTTCGATTTCGACCCTCAGCCATGTCACGCTCGCTCAACAGGTTCCTGGGGTGTGCAACTGCAACGTGCGCAGCATTTGGGACATCATCTGGAGCTGCCTGACGACAATTTTCGCGTGCACCTGGATCGCGGTGCATCCCAACATGCCTGCACTAGAGGATGGATATTGGAAGATCATGGGTCGGCGGCTGAAAGTCATGTTTTGGGCCGTCATCGCACCGGAGATGATCATCTATTGGGCAATAAGACAGTGGATAGGCGCACGGAGGATTGAAAGGGAATCTCGAGGTAAGCATGCCAGCTTCCTTGACTTTTAACCGACCAGATATTCATTGTTCATATTTTAGAACGCGGATGGACAAAAACGCACGGTTTTTTCATACAAATGGGCGGGTTCATGCTGTACGAAGGCGAGCGCCCAAAGCGTCCGTTGTCGTTCGACGAGCTTACAAGTCTACATGGAGAACACAAGATCGACTGGCCCCAAATCGGAGAACGCGAAATTTTCGACAGAAGTAAAGGAGACTTTCTTGCTAAGGGATTTGTGGTCTTACAAACAACTTGGTTCAGTGCACAATGCATTGCGCGAGGGATCAATGGCATGGTTATTACAGAGCTCGAACTCGTAACGCTCGCATTCGCCTTCCTCAACGGATTTATGTACTTCTTTTGGTGGAACAAGCCTCTTGATGCCCAGATTCCCGTTCCAGTCCTATTACTCGCTGCCTCATCTGAAAAAGGAAAGGACTGCAATACCAGTCCGTTACCTGAAGATCTATCTGACGACAACAGCATTAAAGCATCTAAGGTTGAAGTCGTAAAAGAAACACCCACGAACGCCCCCATAGCCGAAAGTTCGGAGCAGAAGCAAAGGGAACAGGAGATTTTAAAAGGCGCCAGTCACGAAAAGACAGAAGGACTCAGTAACTGTAAAGAAGTTGCTGACAAAAAAGGTCGGTAAATCCGTGCAACGCTATATACTGTATAGGAGTTTCTGAGAGGATACCTTTCCAGATGAACACGGTCTTCGTCACGAGCTAGGTCCCACATCCCGCAGTGTGCTCATTTTCGACCTCAAGATTGCAGCTTCACGGATTATGTATCTCTTCTTCGCTCCCTTCCGGCTACTGTGGCAAGAAATAGTACATCATGGAGCCCTCCGAGTGCCGTTCTTCATATTCATTTACAATCCTATCGAGTTCCTCGGTGGCCCACTGGTTGATATGCTGGAAAGCGACGACTCAATAACCATTGCACAAGATGCAAAACGAGTCAACACCTTCTACGCCGAAAAGAAGCTTAAATCATATGACGAAGTAGACTTCTTCATGGCGACAATTGCTGCCTTATTCGGCGCCATCCACTGTGTTGCGTGGTCCTTCGGTTTTTCATCTCACGCGGAGAAGATTATTTGGCGCTGTGCAGCGCTTGTAACTGTGGCTATTCCTGCTCCTATGGCAGCCATGCAGGTTGTGGCCATGATACATCCTAAAATGAATGCTTCCGTTATCAAGTTTGGAGATGATGGTATTGGCGAGGCATTCAAGGGTTTACATTTGCTCGACGCTTTGTTACTTTCTTTAATTTTGCTGCTGACAGTGATACCCATGTTTTCATTCCCGTTATACATGTTAGCGCGCCTTTCCTTGCTCGTGGAGGCACTGATAGCGCTAAGAGCGCTCACTCCTGGAGCATACGAAACTATAGATTGGACAACATTTATACCACATTTATGATACTTACTATAGAAAATACCTAGTATGAATTGTCTTCTAAAATTCCAATAGATGCCATGATTATACATTATTTAGTCAAGCATCCTATTTCCTGGCCTCATCTTCATTTCTCAGCATCTATGTCCTCCCCAACTTCGAGATCACCGATTGACATTGTTGCCAGCCGCTCTCTCGTGAGCTAGTAATTCTGCTTAGAATTAGTATTTACATCATGACGTCAGCACTCTTATATAACGCTGCGCCTGCGCTCTCGGATGAATTCCCCCTACGAGCAAGGCAATTGTGCCGATTCTAGGGACCTGGCTGTGCAAAAACCTTCTGCAAAGATTTTTGGCACCAAGTGACTTAGGGCGAGCCATTATGCTCCTTCTCTTGTCTTCATACCTTCTAGCCAGACATGTACAAGCTGCACCTGCGGCTTCAGTTCCGATCGACTATGTTACTCTCAATCAGCGAGCTGCCGAAGAGTGTAGCTGCAACATGCGCAGCATCTGGGACATTATCTGGATCTGCTTCACGGCAATTTTTGCATGCATCTGGATCGCAGTGTATCCCAACATGCCTGCACTGGAGGATAGATATTGAAAAATCACGGGTCGGCGATTCAAAGTGATGTTCTTAGCCATTCATCACACCAGAGATGATTATCTACTGGGCAATAAGACAGTGGCTAAGGGCGCGTATAATTGCCAGGGAAGCTCAAGGTGCCGTCTACTTTCTATAAACTAAGTTTAAGTGTATACTAATTTAATACTATTTGTTAATCATACTGTAGAATACGGACGTACAAAATCTAATGGATTCTTTGTTCAAATGGGCGGCTTCATGCTTTATGATGGCGAGCACCCAGTACGCCCCTTGTCGTTTGATGAACTCAAAAGTCTATACAAAGAGCAGAAAACCGATTGGCCGAATCAACGAGGACGAAGTTGCTGAAAGAAATAAAGGACACTTTCTCTCTAAGGGGTTTGTGGTCTTGCAGATGACATGGTTCATCGTGCAGTGCATTGCGCGAAGAATCACTGGCATGGTTCTGACAGAACTCGAGCTTTGCATTCTTGAATGGATCCGTGTACTTCTTTTGGTGGAACAAACCGCTCGATGCACGGATTCCTGTTCCAGTACTGCTGATCGTTACCGCATCAGAAGTTCAAAAGGAGCCCAATAATGCTCTATCGATTCGAGATCCATCTCACGATAATGAAGTTACAGTCTCCAACGACAACACAATTATGAGAGACGTGACTAGGGAATTTTCAAAGGCCAAAGTACAAGTAGTACCGGTAGAAATGTTCAAGGTAGAGCCTGAAGAACACAAAGTTTTAAAAGTCACACGTCAGGAGAAGCTGCAAGGATGCCACACTTGCAAGGAGGTTGGGATTCAGGATAATGGAGATTGGTAACTTCACGCGACACGGGTCTAAGGTTTATTGAAAAGCTTTCTCTAGGCGGAAATATTTCTCACAAGGAATCAGATCGCATTGCTCGCCAACTTCTGTTCAGATTCAAGAAATCAGTTACACTAACGCTGTATTTCTTGTTTGCTCCTATCCGATAAGTGCGTCACGAAATAATATATCACGGAGCCGTCCAAGTCCCTTTCTTCATCCTTTAAAGTTTCTCGGCGGACCAATTTCTGACATGATGAAAAGTGAGGAATCAACGACAATCGAAATAGATTCACAGCGGGTTCATACCTTCATCAGGAAGATGTCCAAAAAGTTTCCAGAGGTTTCTCAACCTCAAAAACGTCCAAAACCTCCGAAACCTGGGAATCTGGAAACTTATGGCCCTTTTCGTGGAAACCTCTCGGCGCTAACTGTGCCTGTTACGTCATTGCTTTAATTTTTGTAGCAACGATAATTGATTTCGTTACAAAGTTAGCTGCATTAGGTTAGTCAAAATGATATGAGGTTTCCGGAAACCCGAAAATGTCTAAAAACCTGCAAAAACCTGCAAAAACCTGCAAAAACCCGGAAACTTTTTGGACGTCTTCCTGATGTTCTATGCGACAAAGAAGTTAAAAGCCTACGATGAAATAGACCTATTGAAGGTTGTTGGTATGCTATTTTGCGCCATCCACTGTGTTGCATTTTCCTTCTTATCCGAAGATTATATGGCGCTGTTCGGCAATAATTACTGATTCCATTCCTGCCTCTACTGTACTAAATCAACCAATTCGTCAGTCACGCGTCACACCCAATATTTTTGATACCCGAAATGAAATTTTCACGATTTATCAGATTTTCTGAGTATTTTGAAAAGTCACAAAATCCGACAACAGTGACGAATGAATTGATTTAGTACAGTACTGTGGTAATGCTGTTTATCGCCACGATATATTCCCGTAGGGCTGTTCTAGCTGGCGGGTTGAGTGAATGCGGCCTCGATGAGACGTTCAGCGATTTGGCGTGGTTTGAGACAACAGTTTATTTTTCGTCCTATTGCTGAGATTCAGTATATACATATTCCCAATGTACATGATCGCGCGACTTTTCGTGATAATTGAGGAACTGACAGCGCTAGGAGCACTCACTCCAGGTGCATATGAAACAGTAGATTGAACGAAATTTGTACCGCACTTCTAAATTATAATTTCTTATACATAACTTCGCAAAATGCTTTTCCAGTCATGATGGCGGAAGGCACGGAGGAAAATTCCAGATAGATAAGGAATTCACACTCCGAGTTTTAATGGGAATTCTCGATCACTACGTATTGCAATAAATAAACGAGCTGTGGTCCCGCAATTATCTGGAAATTCTGAGCTTGTCCTGAACAAGATTTGGTGCCTGTCCGAGTCCGAGCGCCCATTGGTTTCTACAGTAAGATAGAGGCTGTAGCCAAGCAGCACCATATAAGTATTTCCCACGGACTACTACTGAGTTCGAAACGTCCAACCTTGTGTCCCACCGAGGTCCCACTGGTCTCTGGCACGTTTCATCCGTCAATCAACGTCTATTCATCGTCCACATCATTTCGTGCTTTGAAGGAGTACTCTGCTGATGCTCGGCTGAATCATTCCATATTCAAGTATCATCTGTATGTTTTCTTCGTGGATGCAATCCACTCGGGTATTGACGCCCGATGGATATTAGATATTGATGTTGCGGGATGGTGACCACCATCGACGTTCGGTGGTAATGAAGGAGCTGCAGGGCTTCCTTGCCATGGTGCCCTAGCACGTGGAACAGTGGTATGTTGGGCGCCTAGGTGCTAGTTACTGCTGTGCGTTCTCAATCCTCTTTGTGCTTGCAGGCTGCCTTGGTGCAAATCTTTTGGTTCGTGAATTTTGATTTAGACCACTACGTAGAAGCATAACGACGTCTCATAACTAGGAAAGAAAAGTTTGGCGCCTTCACGGGGATTACTCAGTCAGGGTATGCATAGTACCGGGGCGAAAAGTCAGGACTTAAGAGTGACAGGTGCGTTTGTCCCAGCTCCTCTAAGCTGTACGGTGCTAATTGAGGATCCAGGCTACAGTGACCGCAGGACCTAATTTATGGAGTCTGTGAATTGGCAGCCCGGGGCGCTCATCACGAATCCAGTATCCGAGGTTCTGATTCTTCCTTCACGAGCGGGCTTCTCGCTGCTCTCCTCCTACCGTCTGTTGCTTACTCGTTCATATTATCCACAGGGGCGTTCGAGCCATGGCATCGGTGTTACTCCCCTCGTTGTAGTCTTCCCTTATCCCCATTTTTGTAGACAAGGAGGTGTGCCAAAAACCTGCTCTTCTTGATTGCCACGTCACGCAAGATGGGATCTATGGATCATTGTGCGTTCAACGTCGATCTTTCACTATAATATTGAAGCAAACCTACTCTAATACTTCTTGACCTTCAGTACGCATCGGCCCTTATCTGTACCTCTAACACAGTCTCCCGACCAAAAAGCCCTCAAACCTGGCCCCATTGATCATTTATTTCACATTTGGACCTGGTTGGTACGTTTTGTTTATTCCCTCCTTCGTCAGTATCGTGTCTCGTGATTCACTTGTCTCATGGCCCAACGTTCATTTGTGCCTTTATTCTTTATCGTTGTTCCCAGCCTTCTCCTCTGAAAGAGTGTATTACTAGCCCAGACCCTTCAGAACACGAGCTTGACATCGGCCCGCCGAACATACAAGACGAGCACCGTTATCCAGCATGCGTCATATGCATTGTCAGCAAACAGGCCTCGACGGGCGTCTCGTGAGCTCGAAGATGTCACTCCCGAACGTGTGCAAAGCCCAATTGCAGCACGTCCTCTGCTTCGCCAAGGAGCCCTGCCCGCTCATGAAGAGTGCACCCATCCAAAATACATGTTGCTTAGCTTCGAGGTGCCATCAGTGTTATATCCTCGATCTCCGGATATTACAATGGACCTCTCTGTCTGTCTATAGCACGTACTGCCGTGAATTCACGTTGTCCGGGTTCCTTATCCGCAGGGCTGCTCGCCGCTGACGCTCTAGGTACATATTTCAGCTTTCTTGTCTTCATTTTCGCTTACGTCCTTCTTTTAAGTAGGTAGACTTTATGTCTACTGGGATTTGTTTATGAAAAAGAAGCGTTGAAATATGCTATCAAATGTACTTTTTTTTTCTTCATTGTGCACCTTTGCGGGAGCGCTCGTCGTGGCTGACGCCGATATCGATGACGCCCTGCTTAGTGAGAGCTGATAAAATTGGCAACTGGCGCTCCCATGTTACCTTTCCCAACATCTTCGACACGCTACTCTCGCAACGAGGTTAATACATTATGTGCTAAGTAGTAAGTGCCCCTGCTAATTTCGTTGACGACGCGGAAAGGAATTATCATTGCCAGGAATGGGTCCTGGGGCTCGGCTATTGATCTATGTAAGTACGCGTCGTTCATTTCGCTTAAGCGGTCCCTTAAAAGTTGAACGTAATCATAGTGACAGCCTTCCGTTAAAGCAACATTTGGCAGCCTCAGTGAAATATATGCCGGAAGGATAGCGTAGAAACCTTTCTTCCGTCCTCGTCTATTATGTTTCTAATAACACATTCCTAGTCTCCCATTGACAGCACTGCACGAGTTCACAATGATCCACATCATGAATAAGATCACGGATGAACTAGATTAGCACGCATCCTTGTAGCGTATCCATCACATTACTCATCGTGGTAACAGTCCTAAACATCTAGGTCCTCGATGACGCTGTCGCGAACAAATGGAAATCAGAAGCACTCATCTCAGAGGAGGATGTCACGCCACCAATGCTCAATCATATCATCGCCGAACTGCGATACAAGGCCGTCACTTTCCCTCCAAGAGCTTCATCGACGTCTACACGGGGGATGACGTGAAATTTGACTCTGTTCCCGGCGCTGAAAGAAGCTCTGCAAGCCGTCATGCGGCCGCTTGAAGACATGCCCACTCAGGCTGTGGCTTGGCACCCCAGTTCGAATGAGATAGTGCGGGACCTCGTAGACCCATCACTGTTCCCCCTTATATAGACGAAATCGTGTCCTGGAACATGGAGTAGTGGCTTTGGAAGGTTGCGTCAGGCTGTGGAGCAGGCATGATGGCGCGGGTGCCGCCTGAGGAGGAGACAGAGTTTCCAGACGATGAGCTGTGGGGGGCTATAGGAGCGATAACGAAGCTTTACAGGAAGATGTACCAATGACTACCTTGCGAGGTGGAAATTTCCGGGGAAGAGGCGAGGCAAGTTGGTCTTATTGGGTTTCCTTAGTTTTATGGTGTTAACGTGTTATCGTTGCAGGATTGCCTCATACATTAACAATCTCCATCCCTTGCACCACGCCCACTTCTATAACCTCATCTCTCAAGCCATCACACGTGTCCTCCAGCTCTGGGGAGCCTCCCTCACATCATGTTCCCCGTATTTCGCCGCATTTACATCCCACGCATTGAGCACACTGGGTGTTTGTACGACGACGAGGACTATGAAACTGATGATGAGCAGGGCAACGAAGAGGGCAGTGACGAGGAAGTGGAAGGGAAGGTCCGAGAAGAGGATCTCGTCCTCGCCCTGCCGGAGCCCCGGCGGGAGTTTGAGCCTTTGGAAACGAGAGCACTGAAGACACCGGAGAATAGAGAGCCACTGGATCGGAGAAAGATGTGCCAGCTGTCGGGCAGGGGATTGCAGGTTATCGTGAGGTTCACTAATATCGAGCTCAACCTGGATAAGCCGGAATACGCCGGTAAACATGGCATGTTGAAGGGCATCTGGTGCATCAGTACTTCTTCGTCGAAGTAATGAACTGGACTCATCCTGATCCTGTTGTAGAACGAACACATCTACGCCACCGAATTCTACTTCTACTCGTCCAACATCACGACCTGCAAATGTTCCTTCTGGCAACAAAGCGATGCCAGCGATGCCAACGCAGTCATAAACGAGTTGCAAAACTAAGACTGGCTCACCAGAGTGTTTGGGTGTGAAAACGGGGAGCACGCAGTACAGATTATCGGGAGCGTTAATACTCCGGAGGGGCGGCTTCTCACGTTCCCGGACATTCTGAACAACTAGTGTTGCCGCAAGGTAAGGTAAGGTGACCCAGGACAACACTACGCAGAATCCTTTTACAAAAACATAACCGATTTCCTCGACAACAACCCCCTCCACACCGTTACGATTGAATGGTGCCCCAGCCACTCCAAGATTCCTGGAAACGACCGCGCGGACTCACTTGCAAAAGAGGCCACCTCTCTAGCTCGCAACTCACCAATAGGCGCTACACGAGCTTATGCACTGGCAAGAGCGAAAGATAGCATCAAACAAGCTTGGATACGTGACTGGAAACGCGCTCCAAAAAACGGCCGCTTTGCACCTTCCAACAGGCTTCCCCCATCACTCGCCCCATCCAAACACTTTGAGGCCCTGAAACTCGAACGAGAGGTATTCGGACGCCTCATTCAGTGCAGAACAGGCCATGGTTACACAGGAGAGTTCCGCCACCAGTTCCTACCTGGGGAATCGATAAACTGCCCATGTGAGGAGACACTAGAAACAAGAGAACACACCCTCTGCCATTGCGAAAGATACGAAGCATTCCACCCTGCCCTCCGAGAAATCTCCCGATGTAGACGGTAGAGTTGGCCTCACGGAAGGATACGTTACGGTAGCATGGTGGTATTGGGCGTAGGATCCAATACAGGATGTCTCGTACATGTATGCTACAACACGTGACTGCCATGGCTCACTGCCACATGTACCCTTCCTTCACATAGCAACGTCCTCGTCGCGATCCTCACCACGATCTCTAA
This sequence comes from Nidula microcarpa, assembly GCA_036937055.1. NCBI lineage: Eukaryota > Fungi > Basidiomycota > Agaricomycetes > Agaricales > Nidulariaceae > Nidula > Nidula microcarpa. Next base: position 17,490 of record JASFDD010000159.1, on the reverse strand, counting down.
CCTCGTACGCGAGCATGACACACTTCCGCTCTCATCGTGAGAGCATAGGAAGAGCCGAATCGTTTTCTTGAAGAATGAACTTGATGCCGAAGATTGTGATACCTTTGTCGATGCCGAAGTAGAGACACACCGACGTGCGACCCTGACTCTACCTGCTCCTAGACCACCTATACCCCCTACTCAAATAGCGACATCCTCGTCGCACCACAAAATGCTTGCCTACTCCCTCATTCCCATCCTATTCCTGAGCACCAAAAGAAACTGTAAAAAAAACTGTTGATCCGGGGTCTGTTGCTGCTGTGTTCTGTAAAATCGCGGTATAAAAGGGATGCTGTCGAAAAATGACGGGTTTGGGTTATGGAGGTCCAGCAAATGTGGGGTGAACTGAATGAATGAGCCTTCATGAACTGGAAGCAGACAGTCTCGAAGCCAGAGGAAGACCTCGAACGGCAGAATAGGCCATGGACTCCTGCCCTGGCAAAAGTTCCCACACTACCAAAAGTCGGTCAGTGCTGATGAGCATGACGCTGGGGACAATGTCGGGGCCAAGCAGGTGATTAAAGGATGTTGGTTGGGCACCTAGACATGGTGGAAGGTGGCTCGAGAAGAACTGGGGGTGTAGCTTAGCAGGAAGGGATGGATGCCGCAATATGATGTCGGATGTTGTCTCGAAAACCAGGGAAAAGCAACTGAGAAGGTCCCCAGGACCCAGATACCAGAGGAAAGCAATGCAATGGGTTCGAATCACTCATCATCACCACATGTAGATGGTAGAGTTGGCCTCACAGAAGGATATGTTACAGTAGCATGGTGGTATTGGGTGTAGGATCCGATACAGGATGTCTCATACATGTACGCTACATCACGTGACTGCCATGGCTCACTGCCACACCGAGATATAGTCCTCACAGATATCATGGGGACAGAAGACAGCATCCAGGCCCTTTCTGACTTCCTTCAAAAATCTGGTGCATTTACATGCACCAGCAATCGCTATACCCCTCCCTCAGACCCCACCTATGACGATGAACCAGTCCCCCCAGACATAGACTCCGAAGACGAGGATTTGTAGCCTCTACCTACACCACACCTGGAACAACCATCCCCCGAAATCCGACACTCCTTATTCACGCATAATACAACTATCAAGATACCAATGACTACACATATACCCCACCCTCCCCCCTTTCTGCACACCTAGTGCAACCGAAACACGCATCCTCTAGATGACCATAACCAATACCCTATACTTGAACCTGGACATTGCAGCTAGACACTCTACAATTGTACCAACTCCTCAGTCCCCCATAGATAGACTGCTTTCACACCCGTAGATTGGTTATATCAACATAACCCATGCATCTTAGTACTTAGATTACTTGTTGCACATAAATATAGAGAATATAAAAATAAAATAAAAAAGGTAAGGTGACCTCAAGGTTGGCTATTTTTGCCTCAAGGTACCTTAAAGGTACCTCAAGGTGGACCACGTGATGCATCAATTCGGTGCAATCACGCATCACATTCTACTCTTCACAGCTCGCAACACTGACAAAAGGCCAAATTTCTATGCCAGTATTATATAGTTGTAGTGGTAAAGTAAAGATTTCATACAATTTCAGCAATGAAAGGAATTATTCGAATACTAGTGATATTATTGCCCATGAATTGACATATTAAATTATTAAGTCACTGCCCCCAGTAATTCATCCATCCTCCTTGAAGCAAGCAGATTGCAAACAACTTCCGGAGAAATGACAGGTACAGAAAGTTCCTCTTCTTTAGCTATCCAGTCGTTATTAAAATCGAGACACTCCTTGTTGAATGTGTACTTTAAAATTTGTAGAACCTCCATCATAATGGGCGAAAGATTTGATCATCGAAGGGTGTCGGTTTCTTTGCCTGAGGAGAAAATACATTCACAAGGAACTGATGAGGCTTGGACAAGGAGTACATCGAGTGCTACCTGATACATCAACTTCAACTTATGCTTATTAGCCTAATGAATGTGAAAATTAATGAAAGAATACAAGAAGTTATGGGTCACGGTACAAACCTGCCAGAAGAAGACAATGTCAAAGTCTTCCAGTTGAGCCAGATCTGTGATAATGCCCTCATTGATGTATTGATTGAATTCAGCCTCAGCAATAGCTTTATCTTCTGCTATTTCTGCTGCTTGCTGCTCCTCAGAAGTCATAGCAATACTAGATGCACTTGAAGCTGTCGAAGACTGTGGTGTCGATTGGATATTTGGATTTGAGAGAGAGCGCTCGAGCATATCAAGTCAAGCTGTAGCAGCCTGAGATGCTGAAGATGTTCGTATAATTCGACGTCCAAGTTGAACAACAAAAGGATTGGATGGTAACTTGTGACACTCTTTCTGATATTCAAGCATCTGGTGTGACCTAAGCATCAGAAATTGAAATTAAATCAGGGAAAGGCAAGTACACACCAAGTCAATCATCCATTTCTTTGCTGCTTCCACTGAGTCCAAATCTGAGTCTTTCCAACTATCCTCAAGCCATTTTAATTTTATTGTTGGATTAATTACTGAATGAAAGTTGAATTCTACAATCTAGATTCAAAAGATACAATGACTCACTCATAGCTAGAGCATAAATACACATATGGCACATCTTCTTGAAGTATGCAGTAAGCTTCTCAATAGAGGCATCTACTTCATGGCCAATATTTGGAAGCTTTTCCTTCATGATTTTGAGTAGCCTAAAAAACTTTTCATATGCAGGGAGCGCTACTGGGAGTTTAGGAGTCTTCTTGGCAGAAATAGCCTGCTGCACAGAGTGAGGAATTAGTAAAAATTGGCAGATATCGTTTAGAACAGTTAATTGGTCTTCACTCATGTTGTGATGAGCAATGGATGCATGTTTCTCTTTCTCGAAGAATATTTTGATAGCCTGCAATGCAAATGAATTATTAATTTACAAAGAATAAAATTGAACTGAAATTGACATACTGGATAAAGCTCGAGAACACAGTCAATCATCAAGAATGTGGATGACCAACAAACATTGATATCTTTTAAAAGAACGACCTCTCGGAGTCCACCTTCACCAAAGGTGTTGTTATTGTTACTTTCAATGATAATGTTAAGGATATCTTCTTGTCATTGTCCAGAAGAGCGAATGGCAGTCACGATCTGACAAGCGGAAGCCACTACGTCACTCTCCAGATTTTCGAAATACTCATCTTGTTTGAGAGCATCAATATCTGCATCAGAGCCTTCCTTAGGCATGTAGAAAGACTTGGTCAGTAACTCTGTAAGTCGACATAGCCCAGCCTTGACACAAAGATTGACAACATGAGGAAAGCAGCTGAGAAATTAATGTCAATAATGATCAGCTATGAGAATCTCAATTAACTTGTACCAAATTCGATTTCCTTTGAGGCTAAATGCTATCCCCTTTAATTTGAGAAGTTCTGCCAGTGCTTTCATCATGGAATTACAATTGGATGTGTTGTCGAGGGTGACCATTCCAATCTAAAATTAATAAACATGAGCAAAGAGAGCTGTGTGATAAAAATACTCACTCGATGTAATGTCCCTAAGTCATCCAGGATGCGTAGAAATACTTGAGCAAGGTTTACTCCATCATGACTACCACTGACATGCCAAAATGCAACCAACCAAGATTTAACACATAAACAGCTGTCAGAACCTTCAGCACAGTAATGTGCTGTGACACCCATGTAAGATTCTTGGTTTTGACATGACCACATATCTGTTGTATAAGAAATTCGACCTAAGGAGTTCTTTATAAAATCTCAGGATTATATGTTACAGCAGGAGAAAGATAAGAAGTTGAAGCTTACACTGACTTCTACAAGCATCTTTTCATACTCTACATGGTAGCGATCCAGAATCATCTTGGTTAATTTTGTTTGGTGAGGAAGATGATGCTCCTCCAATTCTGTTCCTAAGTACAGGAGTAGATCTCGAAGCTCTTTGCAGTCAATGACATTGATAGACTGATTGGAACATCATTAGTTGCATAATATTTAAATAATAATTGAATTTACTTGATTACCGATGGCAATCCAACATATGAGTCACTTGTAAAAACCTTCTAATGAAAAGGCTTCTCTAGTGCTGGCTGTAGAGTGAGACTGTGGGTTGGGGCTGCTGGCAATGCTCTCCCAACCTTTGAGCTGCTCCACAATGACAAGCTTTTGATATAATTGCTCATGTTCAGTGGTTAGATGCTTGTGTATTGCCTCTGTTTGCCTGCTACAGTTCTGCCAAACTCTCCATGTTTCAGGGCTACAATAAATCATAATGAGTGAATGAACTACAATGAAGCAAGATAAAAACTCACAGGCAGGGATGGCATCCAATAAATGGTGTTTTTTCAGGGTTGGGACACTCTTTGAAAAGTTCCTCCTTCTCTGGAAAAGTGTTGGGCTTTGTGCAAGATGTCAATTTCCGCATGCAAAACCATACATTGGTAGCAACACAAGAGCAGCTCTTCTTCTCCTTTGCAAGTATCAAACCATATGGAGTGCATGAAGACAGAACTGCCTGCAATGGTTGAATATTTTCAAGAGGGCCAACTCCAAAGACAACTGGCCATGCAAGTTGAGTGGCAGCAATGGAAGTAGATGGTCCAGTATTTTGCTGTTTCAAAGTTGAATCAGATCCATGACTTACACATTTGCACTTGCTAGTCTGGTTCAAAGCTGAGGAGGCAACATTTACAGAAGCTGCAGTTGTATCTGCTAATGCAGGCCAATGTGGCATTGTGCTCAAAGACACTGTTCTGGAAGTCCCTGGAGGAGAATGTCCATAGGGAATATGAAATTGCATGGTAGAAGGCAAGCTAAAGTGCTGCATAAGAGGCTGAGAGGATGGGGTTGGATAGCAATAAGTATGACTCCCAAAGTATGGACTCGGTGAATATGTAGGATGTGGGACATAATTCCAACCTGGAACAGGCATAGAATAGCTGTTTTCAGAGTGTAGAGGGACAGGTATAGAGGGTTGAGTAGGGTAAGATGTAGATGTTGAAGAAGGGGTGTTTTTGCAGACACACTGAGTGGGATTACCACACATACAAGGTGGTTGAGTGGACATGGGGAAATACTTCAACTCACAAACAGCAATTTGCATGAATTTTATACCTCAAGAAACATAAATGCAATGCCATAGTAACCTAGAGTACATGTGGACGTTCCTGGTCACTGCATACAATGATATTGAGCTCATTTAACTGAAAGATGGATGTTGAAATATGAGACGAAGAGCCAATGGCAAATGTTGGCAGTAGCCAGAAACTCGGAATGCATGACAACGGGGGGCTTACAGATTGTCTAATAGTTGCAAGGCATTGAATAAACCTGAAAGCGAGAGGGAATTCAAGTTGAGTCGAGGAGAAAAAAGGAGAGGAACGCGTTCATTGCAGAAACATGACGAGTAGGAGGCGAAGCACGTCGACTTGATCAAAGATTGATCATTGATGATGCGGTGATGGCCCATTGGCTCCTGGTGATGAGAATATTTGCCAAAAGGGGATGGTCACCTCAAGGTCACCTCGAGTTACCTTGAGGTCCTGATTTGGTACCTCAAGGTAACCTCCACCTTAAGTACTCTATACGCTAGTGTGAGTACTTCGGAAGCTTTACCGGCAGATTCGGCATAATCAAAAATAGACTTCGTGGCGGGTCTTTTTCACCCACTTGACCTGCGATAGCTTCCTTCAGATGACCAACTTCATGCCACTAAATCACGTTAGGCCGGTATATCGAGTTCACATATGCACGTATCCAAGGATAATGACGAACAACAATGTCCGCAAGACATATCTCCAACCTTCTCACCAACATTAGTGGATTTAAGTCTTCTTGACCGCCTCAAGGTGAGTATTTGTACCGTGTTCTCTTATCTAAACCAGTCGTCTGAAATCTGTACGATAGTCACCGCTATTTTTAACACGAGTGAGTGCCCTGAAAGTTAACAGCTTAGATGATTTTAAAACGAAGAATTCATTTCAGGAACGACTTTAAGTTCCTCAAATAGCAATGCATAGCGCCACTTTCCACCCAATACATCTTGTTATTGTAATTTCTACTATATATGAGTAAAGCTTTATATCACCTGATATTTGGGTAGTCAATAGAATCCCAGGGGTGTCGAGCTTTGCCGCCGCATTTATACACTTAACCCTACCCGATCGTCCTAACCAACAGATTCCACTTTCTGGCATTTCCGAACAATCGTTCAGGAGCCACCCAGCTAACCTCATGAGTTCGTATACAAGGCAGCTACACATACATCCGCCCTCCCGAGCAGAGCATATTGGCTCCCTTCTTCGCCCGCAGGCATTGAAGGAGAAGCGCGAACTCCTCCTGCGGGGCCAAGTCAGCCAAGAGGAACTCAAACTCGCCGAAGATGATGCTGTTAAGGAGGTTGTGAAATTACAACAGGAAGCTGGAATGAAGTCAATCACGGACGGAGAGATGCGAAGGTCATATTTAGCATCTACCGTTTTAACTACGGATGCTATCTGACCCTTCTTTCTGCAGGGCAGTCTTTTACGATGGTGTTTTCGAAAAACTGAAGGGAATGAAGCTTATATCTACACGTGAGGAATCATTCTATCCGAACACACTTCAAATCTTCACACGTATGATTCAGCTCTCTCTGAATTCATGGTATGCGTCTCTCATCCATTGCTTTCGTTGATTCTGTTTCTTATTATAGCTTCACGTATGACCTGCAGCAATATTTGCCATATGTACCCGCGATGAAGGCCATGGGTCTGAATGAGCTCCCATCCTATTTCTGCGATGTACCTTTGAATTTATTTCCTTAAATATTCTCTAATTTCGATTCATGTCTATAGGGGAAAATTAAACGGACAAAAGGCTTCTACGTGGACGATTTCAAGTATTTAAAAAGTCTTGTGTCTCCAGAAGTAGATTTCCTCTCTTACGAATGCGGTCTGCGAAGAACCAATTATACGATGTCCATTTGTATAGGATGTCCAGTTCATCAAGATCACCATGTGCACACCGACGTGGATGCACCAACGTCATACCTCTACTTTGCCAGCGTGTTACGACAAATTTGTATATAAAAATGACGGTGAACGATTATATGTTGTTCTGAAATACTCCCTGACAGCTCATTCACATCTAACACCATTTACGCAGATGAATATTTCAACGATATAGGCGCTGCGTACCGTGAAGAAATTAAGGAGCTATACGAACTTGGATGTCGTAGGTGTTTGATCATATTTCTGCTGAGTAAAAGGATAAAGTTGTATGCTTTTTTAATAAAGGGCATGTCCAAATCGATAACCCAACTTTCTCTCATTTTTGTGTCGAAGATACGATTTCAGGTCTGAAGGAAGATGGCATCGATCCCGAAGCTGTGTTTGACCTTTATGTCCGGGCGATCAATTCCTGTAGCAAAGATCGCCCACATGACCTGACTTTCGGTGTGCATGTCTGTCGTGGTAACTGGGTATGGTTCATAATTCTTATATATTAGATCAAACAACTGATATACATATCATGTAGCCTGGTAAGGAGTTCCCGGAGGGAAGCTATGCTCGGATTTCTACCAAGCTATTCAATGATCTAGACGTGGATGTCTTCTACGTAGGAAATACCACAATGATTGTGAATTTTGAGGTAACTTCTTACTATTGACAGCTGGAATACGATACCGGGCGAGCTGGTGATTTCATGCCATTGAAGGATCTTCCACCAAACAAAATAGCTGTATTAGGCCTCGTTACGACCAAAGTCGCTCAAGTATGTTTCGTGATGTGAATAAGTGCATGATTCAGGATTGAAAAGTTTCTCATCCTTTCTACAGCTCGAGACTGTCGAAGAGCTGAAAGCAAGAGTAGATAAGGCAGTGGATGCATTGTGTGATGGGAACCCAGAAAGAAGTAGGAAAGATGCTTTGAATCAGTGTGTATATATTTTTATCTGTCAAACTCTCCCGTTGACCATCGGCTCTTCTATTAAGGCTCTGCATTAGCACGCAGTGTGGATTTGCTTCTGGATGGCGCGGAAATTCTGTTACTGAAGGGGTCAGTTCTTCTATTACTAGCTCTGGATATTTGACCAATTGAGAGTATTTACAGGACGAACAAAAGAAACTGTCGGTAGTGGTTGAGGCCGCCAACAAGATTTGGAATGAATAAATGATTTTGAGAGTCATAATAAGTAGTAATGCGCGTTCACCCTATCGTCAGGATGCCGCCCCTCAATCTTACAGAATCCTTTATATATGTGTCGGCGCATTCTCAGTTTGTTGTAAAGGTGCTAGTCCGGGATCGGAATACGTAGCATTTGTTTGATGCGAGTGGGGACCAAGGAGTCCAGTGGGGCGCGAACCTGTAGGTAGAACACTGATAGCTGGGTAATAAGAATACGTCGGATATTCTTGGAGTGCACGTAAGGAGGGATTGCACAACCACTCGTGGGTTGTTGAAGGCAACGGTGCCAAGGTGATCACTAGTCGACGGTGACGAGTGATGAGGACAGGAGTGGTTAGTGAAGTTGAGACGGTTCTCGGGAAGGGGGGGGGGCGTGCGTATTTAGTTTGAGAGAATCTCGGTGTGATTAACTGTCTCAACTAGCTACAAACATAGGTATTTTATAGCTAGCTGGTAGGAAATTTTCTAGGGTGTGGAAAATTGTAAGAAATTTTTAGATGGGCCTGCCGTAGGCTGGCCGAGGGGAAATATGAAGAAGGCTAAGAAAATAGCAGGTGTAATGTTTTGATCGAGAAAAGAGAGAGGCGGCAGGGTGCGGAAGCAGGGCCAAGACTATATTTATTTTTAATGAAGTGTGCTCGATCGAGGATCCGCTTATCTTAGCGAGATTGCCGATAGAGGTGCTTGATCGCGCAGCGTGATCTATGTCCCCTGAGCTCGTATCGTTGTGCATGTCTGTCGGTACTGGCTGGGGTCGTTACAGAGGCCCTTCGTGCGGAATCGGGGTGCAGGCGGAGTGGGCCCTCTACATTGTAATGAATTCATTCCAACAAAATGCTCAGAGGAGATTCAGTTTGAACCATGGAGAGATTAATATTTCAAGCTTAAACACAGCATAATGAGGCAATCGTATCATTCCATTTCCTTTCATCGACTAGACTAGAGCGTGGAAGCTATTGAAGAGAGCAGTTTGGCTGAGACAACCAACCCCGGAAGCTTGAGTTTGATTGGCTGAACTCAATTTCTCCGAGATTGAGATACTGGTTACATGTTATCAAAATGATAAAACGACGCCAGCAGGATTTGAACCTGCGCCCTCAAAGAGGAACAGATAACAATCGAAAACGTTCGAATCTGTCGCCGTAACCACTTGGCTATAGCGCCTTGAAAGATTAGCTGCATTTATGTACTCTTAAAATACTTTTGGTGATAAAGCAATTTTGAAATTTACAAGGTACATAAACGAACAAAATTGGAGGCCGTATTGAAATTTTCTAGACAAGTATGCATGTAGTGGAATGAGAAATACCATATACCTTTGAGGGGTATCATGCCCATTTTTCTGGCTGATCCCTCGTGTCTGCGATGACTGTTACAGGCTTTGCACGGTAAAAAAAAGATCAATGTATTATTGATATTCATGTCAGTATTGGCGCTTCGGTAGCCCTTTCGTGGAACACGGCAACGACGTCTTGCTACTTGCTACTATAATCATCTAGAATTTCGAGTAAACGTGTGCGTTATTTTTATCATATTCTATTTACTCGGGTCCTTCGATATACATGCATGAATGGGAGACTTTATTAACACGTTCAATCACAGGCCTGTATAATAAAAACGATAGATATTGGAGAACTGGTGAGAAGGGCCAATAAGAACCATATATCAGTAATAACATAATCGTTGGCCAAGGAATTTCTGGGATAGAGGCGATATTCAGCCTTGAGTTCCATGATAATTCCTAGAAAGAAACCAGTGTGTCCAAAAGGGCAGCTGAAAAGACAGAAGGATGGTTGCGAATTGCTCCTTAATGCTACAGGTAATCGTAGCGGTAGTGAGTAATACTTCATTGCTCGCTAATTGGAACAGAATTAGCCTTAAAATCATCAGTCAAACAGATCTGTCCAGTCGCGAGCAAGTTTTGTTCGCAGAGACGGCCGAACATGCGATGTGTATACGGTTTTGTCGGGAATGGAAGAAACATATCTCCAGGGTTATAAGCGGATTGGCAAGCCAGTGTGGTGTTACATATAGATAATGAAAATTGTGCCATAACTAGTCAATAAATGACACCAGCCATCCATTCATTTATGGAGCATAAAATGCTCAATAAAACTACTATTTCATATAACCTGCACATCGAGAATGAAACGGATCTCTTGAAGAGGAGCACGGTTCAATACTCCCAGTCTTCGGGCCGATCCTAACACGGTGATAGTTTGATGCCCGCTCTCGTAAGACGGTCACCTATGGATTTGTTCAGAAGTCGACTGTCGAAAGCCTTGAGATTTATGAATACATGATTCTACATTTCCAAAGGGAAGCGAAGACGATATTCACGATAGCGCACCTGAGTCGTTTGAGTATTTCACCAAAGTTATCGAACATAATATGAATAGTTTTCCTGTAGCAGCATAGGTCTGACATACCTCTATTGCATGTGAGAGGGATAAACGAAGGTTGTATTTAGGACTTTGATGGTCTAAAACATAAGATCCAGATTCCATGTAATGTAGACGCTGGATCTGCGGGATTAAGTAAACCTATAACATAACCAACGCATGTCTGCAGAGGTTTGGGTGGGCATACATTTAAAATAAGGTTACTAGACCAAAATATTTACCATCCAGAATGCGGGCACCATTCCCAGCGAGTGGAGTGACTCCAACCCCCGGTAGCGCATAGATTTCCCCCGTCAAATGGAAGTCACTGTATTCTGCAACAATTATGTATCAATGTTGAGAAATCAAGAGATAGAATAAAAATCCCACTGATACGTTCAATGCTGCAAGGATGACGGTGAACGACCAGCAAGTAAGATGTTGGGGAAACTACGCACTTGACCTAAAAATATTCAGCTGGTTTCGTCTATTTGAGATGTTCTGGAGTGGGTGGTACGAGCTATTGTCAGTGTAGCAGTTCTCATACCTAGGCATCTTTCGTATAGAGGGTACTCGTTCGAAGCTTTGTTAAGTCAGAGAGTAAATTCTGCCAGACACATTGTTTCATTAGAAACGAAAAGAAACGGGGGATGGACGTTCCAAGTAGGCGAGTAATAACTTAGGCGGAAAACGAAGCGAAGCGAAATATCAACTGTGGCGGTGAACATGGCAGAGGCTCACAGTATTGAAGGTTTATCGATCACTGGCATTGCTTAGTAAACGTCAAGTCGTGGCTCTTCACATGCAGATGAACAGGCAATACATGCTCAGAAACCGGAGCCTAGATAACGGGAGAGAAATGCATGGAATGTTTCGAGATGCACGCAGTGCGGAAGATATTTCTGCCTCTTGAGGCACTGAATAACCTTCAGGGTAATATACATTTGGAAATGGCATATTTTCGTTGTGATCCAGACGTTAGGGGGAAGTCGTGGATACTACTAACATATCGAGGTAAGTAGCTGCCTAGATCGGTCAAGGAGGCGTAGAAATCACCTTTCCAAGCTTGGCCTGAAACTGCTCCCGCAATCTTGTGTTGAGGTATGCGAGAGCGAGAACCGAAACGGGCTAGGAATCGACGGTCAAAGTTTTAACATATATGAGGTATGTACGTAGGGAATATCTCACCTAGGAATCGACGGTCAAAGTTGGAAGAACTTTGACAGTCGTCCCAGGATTACTTTTACGCTGATTATGTAATGTACTCCTGTAGTGATTATGCCGTATACGACAACACTCCCCCTCGACATGTCACGTATATGAAAGTCCGAGTAATCCTAGCATAACCAAAAGCTTTTGTCGCCCTAGGCCCTTCGTTAGTGTGTCTGCTGGCATCTGTTCCGTGGGTATATGCTCGACTCGAATGGATCTTTCTCCACCTCGTCTCGAAGCCAGTAAAACCGAAGATCAAGATGTTTGACACGACCATGGTGATCAGGATTGCGGGCTACAGAGAGAGCAGATTGGTTGTCGATGTACAATGTTGATGGTGAGTCGTGTTGGAAATATTGGAGATACATCCAGCACATACTGGAATGTGGGGATACTCTCGGGCTGAGTAATCAGCTAAGTAATTTCTTAGTAATCTCTTACAGGTAGAATATACTAGAAACCCTAGAATAAGGTATATAAACTGTAGATACTATAGTGTACACCCTATGGATTTGTAACCTACAGCCTAACAGCTACGTACCGACTACAATAATTACAACAAGTCGAATGTGTATCCGAACTCCACAAATAAGTGACGAAGCCATAGGATCTCTTGAGTGGCAGACACAGCAGATACATATTCAGCTTCTGTAGTCAATAATGTTACGAATGGTTGCAAGCAGCTCATCCAGCTGATTGTGCATGTGCCCATCTTAATCACAAAACCAGAGGTCAATCGCCCATTGTCCGGATTTCCACCATGGTCAGCATCGCTGTAGGAGGTGAAGAGCTCATTGGACAAGGGGTTGGGTGCATAGCGGAGCACATAGTCCAATGACCCTTTGAGGTAGTGAAGGAGCCTCTTGAGTGCTGCCCAGTGGACTCTCCCAGGATTTTTGCTGAAACACGAAAGCACACTGACAGCATATGCGATGTCTGGTCGTGTTGCTATGGCTAGATATGCCACTGCCCTGAGAATGTTGATATATGGCATGGTCTTCATCTTGTTCACCTCTTCGGGGGTAGATGGGGACATAGATGAGGATAAGGTGACATTTGGGTCAAGAGGTGTGGCAACAGGGTTGCAATCAGACAAGCTTGCACGTTTGAGGATGTTGAGAGTGTATTGGCATTGGTATAATGTGAGTGAACATTCCGTGTGATTATGGTCAATTTTAACACTGAGTAGATAGCTTGTCTCCCCAAGATTGCAAAGTTTGAAGTGCCCTCTAGTTCTTTTATGACACTGCAAATAGCAGCCTTGTCCTTAGCAGTGATAGTCATGTCATCAACAAAAACAGGTATGATTATGCGACTGTCATCAGAAGTGCACCCATATACCCATATGCTATGTTTGCAATGGACACAAGCAAAACCCATGCTGACTAGAACACTATGGAGCTTCTTATGCCATTCACATGCTGCTTGCTTTAGGCCATAAAGGGATCGTCACAAGCACAGTGCCCATGAACGATCAGATATCTCAAATCCTTCAGGTTCCTGCATGAATACCAAGTTGTTGAGCTCACCATTGAGAAATGCAGATTAAATATCCACACTCCATAGTTCCAGGTCCTTGAGGGCAGTGAGTGCAAGTACTGCACAGATGGTGGCCCATTTGGGTGTCGGTGAAAAAGTTTCAGTGAAGTTGAAACCTGGTCGCTGTGAGTATCCTTTTGCTACAAGTCAGGCCTTATATCTTTCGACTGATCCATCTGCATTCCATTTGATTTTGAAGACCCAGCGGCTACCGATTGCCTTGTGCCCTGGAGGGAGTTTTACAAGCTCAAGTACCCCATTCTCTATGAGTGAGTCCATTTCCTCGAGTGCTGCTTGGTACCACATAGCAGCTTCTGCTTTGGGCTGTGAGAGGGCTTCTGCAAGTGTTCGGGGTTCGTTGTCATGAGATGAGGCTTTGCATGCATGTTCAATGTGACACTGGAAAGCAGTATCTAGGGTTTCTGACAATGTCAAGTAACCTCCTTCTGGATCTTTGCCACAATCAACAAAACTCATCCCAGCTAGGATTTGCTTGTTGGTCAGGTGAGTGGTATGTTCAGATGAGTTGGCTGTATTTGATTCAGATGCTAGAGGCTGGTTCATAGATTTTGGAGATGACCAGCTGCTGTGATAGTTCCAGGGAGGTTTGTTGGTGCGAGTTGGCTGTGTTTCACGTAGGCAATGTCCATGACTGGTGTTTGGTTCTGGAATAATGAGGCCACCCTTTCCAAATTTTGGTTTGAGGCATGCTCGGGGTGGGCTTTCAGGCATTGGCAGAGGTGATGGAGAAGTTGGTAGGCTTGGAAGCGATGTGAGGGGTGAACCCCATGGTGTGTCAATGGCTGGGAGTTGAGGAGATGAGATAGGAATGGCACTAGGAGATAAATCCAAGTTTGCTTCAGGAGGTGTGGAGTCAGAATGAGAGTTAGAATGTATTGCTCCCTCTTGATGAGGCAGCTCTGAAGCCTCTGGTAGAGCTTGTCCTGGGGTAGGTATATATGCAGACTGTGAGGTAGATGTCATAGATGGGAGGGTAGAGAGGTCACCAAATGGATTGATTAAATTCTTGGTAGTTCCTGGAAAAACATGCTCGTCAAATGTAGCATGACTGGACTCAATGAATTGCTGGGTTTGAGGATTGTAGAAGATCCAAGCCTTTGTCCCGGATGCATACCTGATAAAGATGCACTTCGTAGCATGAGACTGAAGGCTCTTGTGCTTCTTCTTCTTAATGAGGACATATGCCAGAGAGCCAAAGACACAGAAGTAGGAGAGGTCAGGTTTATGACCAGTCCATTGTGTGAATGGGGTGGTATTTGGAAGAGAACATGTGGGACAGCGATTTTGAATATGCACAAAGACCAAAACTGCATGCCACCAAAAAGATCCAGGTAGCTGAGACTCTGCTAGGAGTGTTTTGGCACCCTCTATAATGGTGTGGTTGGCCCACTCAGCAACACCGTTCTGATAGGGTTCATCTGGTTCAGTGTGCTGCCTTTGAATGCCATGGTCAAGACAGAACTGGATAAAAGATTTGCCAATATACTCGCCACCTCTGTCATCTTGGAACTCAATGATTTGGAGACCTGGATTTGCATTTTCTGCATAAGCTTTGTAGACCTTGAAAGCACTGAATACTTCACTCTTGTGTTTGAGGGGAAATACAGCCCAGAAATGAGAGGCATTGCATATGAAAGTGACCCAGTATTTGTAACCTTCTGGGGTGGCAACTGCCAGAGGGCCCTTTAAATCAGTGTAGACTTGGGCAAGTCTGACTGTAAGGGGAATGTGAGGTCCTTTGGGAATGTTGTGACAATGGTGCTTGCCTGCGATACATGGCTCACAGATGGGATCTGGCAATGTCATTGTTTTACACTTTACACCAATGACCAAATTGTTCTCAATCATCTCACAGACAGTGTCAGCAGCTATATGCCCACACCACCGGTGCCAGAGACTGATGTTCATGGGACAGGTACTGGTTGTACTGGAGTTGGCAGTGACTGTTACAGAGTTTGAGGTAAAGACTTCAGTTCTGCCACATAGGTAACCAATGTTGTTTGCAGTAATGTTGGCAGAGAAGTGCAGCCATCCACTGTGAAAGAAGTCAACAGTTGAATCTGTGATACTTGCACTGTAACCCTTCTCACAAGTGAGGTGAAATGGGGATAATAGATTGTTACAGAGTGCAGGTACATGCAGGACATCATGTAATGCGATAGGATCCATTTTCTTCCCATCCTTCCCTCTTGGCTGAAAAACAACTAGACCAACTCCTTCAGAGTACACACATGAGTCATCAGCAAGGTGAATTGGGACAATGTGGGGGATGTACATCTTGAACCAAGGATGATGTGGTGTCATGTTGCAAGAAGCACCTGTGTCCATATTCCAGTCAGACAATGCAGGAGAAGAGGGATCAATACTTGCAAGGCTGGCAGTCTCTTCCTTTGTCTCTGCAGAAGCTCCTCTTTCACTCTTCACATCACTGTCCCCTTTTGGTTTTCCTTTTCCTTTCCCCATTGCCTGCCCTTGGTCATGCTGTTGTGAGAACTTCTTCAAGTAGCAGTTGTCCTCAAGATGACCAGTGTAGAGGCACCAGGTACAAGTGAGTGATGCATTTGTGGGAGCAGTGATGGTGGCTTTCATTGCAACTGTGGCATTTTGCATGGGGGATTCTCAGAGCATTGCTTGGTTCTCCTGGTTGTGAAATGCATTGCAAAGGTTGTTGAGGGTGAGTTTATCGAGTAGGAAGAGGGATGAGACAAAGCCACTATATTTGGCTGGCAAAGCACACATAAGTGCCATGCATTGGAGTTCTTCTTTGAGATGCTGGAGGCCAAAATGTGCTGGGCAGAGGGACTTGATCTATGACATTGCACATGAGATGCACCCAAGAAGATTGATGAGGCTTTCACCCTCCTCCTTTCAGATATTGAAGAAGGTTTTGTAGGCATTAAAGTGTGGACCAGGCTTGCATTGTTGATGTAATGCCTTCAGCTGATCCCACATTGCTTCAGGATCTTTCTTGCAGCTTTGGACATGATCCTTTTGGGAGTTGTCAAGGCAGAGGAAGATTGTGCCAGTGGCAGCATTTTTAATTTCCTTCCAATCAATCCAGTTGAGCCTTTCCTGTCATGTAGGCTTTTCAGGATCTGCATATTCCAGTTCAGGATAGTCCCCTGTGACAGGTAGCCATTCCTGGCAAGTCATTAGCAGGGCCTCCATGCTTTTGCTCCAATCCATGTAGTTGCTTGGATTTCCAGTGAGGTTGGGGAAGCCTTTCTTGGTGGAATCGAAGGCAACCATGGTTGGATGGGTACTGAGTGGGGATAGAAGGTGATGCTCTTTGGGAGCGTGAACCTGATGTGCAGATTGATAGCTAGTGAAAAATAGGTCCTGCTTAATAAGCACCAGGGCCCATAACCTGTTGAGGTATGCAAGAGTGAGAACCAAAACAGGCTAGGAATTGACAGTCAAAGTTTTAATATATATGAGGTATGTACATAGGGAATATCTCACCTAGGAATTGATGGTCAAAGTTGGAAGAACTTTGACAGTCGTCCCAGGATTACTTTTATGCTGATTATGTAATGTACTCCTGTAGTGACTATGCTGTATACAACAACATCTTGTGCTGTTTATTGTTCACGCCATGTAATCTTCATCAGTATAGTAGCTAAAGGTCAAGGAGGCACTATCGCTCCCAGAGACAATAAAAACGGCTCAAAAAAATAAAATCTTTATTGGGCATTTTCTGTCAGAGGCGATCCTGCCTCCATCTGCAGACATATAGGGTAAACTGGTGTGGTCACAAAAATGTCATCAATGAAACTAGAGGAAACTCAAGATTAGCGACATTTGTGAGCATGAAGGCAAAAAGTTATGAATTCTTTTGATCACAACTTGCTGTACTTTCAATTTGAACTATGAGTTGGTTGTCTTCAGTGTGAATGGCAGACACCACTGTCACTGTTACTGCAGAGTCTGGAGTTCCCTGTGGCTAATTTATACTGGGGATGGGCAATGCCACCAAGGTGTTTGGCAGCATGATGTCACATGTGTGACTCAAACCTGTCACAAATCATGGCCCAGTCTGTTCCTCCTCCTTCTGTTCACCATCTGCACTAATTCATCACTGTAATACATTATAAAATACTATCTATACATCATGTAGTACATATCATTGCATATTAAGAGCTATGGGA